>PDIP01000091.1:0-40068 GCA_002811645.1 Corallochytrium limacisporum | reverse complement strand
GTGAGTATGGAGAGAGCTGTTAGAAGAGAGAAATACGTTAGACCGTATTATGTACCGGTGTACGGTCGGTAGTATTTGGGGAGATAAAGGTGGTTCGAGAGGATAAATATGGTATAATTAATGATAAATAATGAACCTCAAACAGTATAAATAATAAAAAAGTAATAAAAAAGTAATAAAAAGGTAATAAAAAAGAGTGTAAAAATGAAAAAAGATATAAAAAAAGTAAAAAAAGTAAAAAAGAGTGAGAAAAATAGAAAATAGAAAATAGAAAAAAGAGAATCACTGCAAGTTCAACTGCAAGTTCACACACACTATCTCCTACACACCCACAAAATTCCCCCCTCCTGGAGGGGGGCCCATCCTTGGGGAAAAGGCCCACCGAATTATTTTAGTCATAATCTAGGATCAGTCGCCCAAGCGCTAAATCTAACTATAATAATTCACAGCAATGCTGCCTCACAGGAGGGGGGAATTTGTAAAATTGTTTTAAGTTATTGTGTTGGTTTTGTTTTATCAATTGTTGGCTTTTTAGTTGTTTTGTTTTTCTTTAACTTGGCAAAGGATTTTAAGTTAAAATGCTTGGCCCATGTTTTACTAATTAATATATTTCTTAATCTATGAGTAAAATCTGGATTCTTTTTACCAGGTAAAGAAAAGTTGTAAAATAATGATTTAATTTCAGATTCACTACTATTAATGTATCGTCCGTTATCATAATGGTTTATTCTATTATAGTTTAAATCATTATTCCTTTTTATAGGTTTGCCATGTTTAATCAAATAATTATGTAAGTAATATAATTCATAACCAGGTTTGATAAATCCTTTTACTCTTCACCGGTCATTTCACAAATCGTAGTTTGTTAAACGATTATCGATTTTGATTAGTCCTTGAAGAGTATCAATATTATCTTTTCTTGATCTTCATCCTTGAGTGGTAAGGTAAGGGCGGAAAGTCTTGACGAAGCCTAGATCTTCAGAAGAGATATCATCAGCTTTACTTGGATAGGTATTAAGGTTTTCTCTTGAGCCATCTACTGTTCTAATATATAGCTGATTCATACCAAGTCGTGAGGGAATTCTTTTCGCCCGCTCAGTTATTCAGGATGCATAATCCAAGGTAGATAACTGTGCTAAATTAAGTTCTCCTCGATTAAAGCGTTTAATTAAATCGTGTCAATCTTCTGTCATATTGTGATGATAAACTTCTTTATTATTAATAGATTGGTTGTAATAAAAGAAAGCAGTAGTAGCCAAAGGAGATTGTGAAGCAGTATTCAAAAAATAAGGAAAATAATTTGATTTTTTATTTACAAGATAGAATTGTAATTGAATAGCTTTTGTATTCTCTCGTAAGAGAATAGTATTTCCAGTTAGTTTTTGTGGTAAGATAGGTAATGTTGGCAAAAATGGGATGAAATAATTTATATTGGATTTAGAAAGCATGTCCGGTTGAATAGAACTAGCTTTATAAATATCATATTTATCATTGTTTCATTCTGAATAAAATGTGTGCTTAATAATTTTATTCAGAATAAGAGGTGAATAAGGAGTGTTTCTTCACATACCTAATTGTCGGTCTATTACTGAAGCTTTTTCATACTCTGAGTAATCGTAATTAATTGTATTTATGAACCTTTCTGTTTCTGTACCAAATCTTCGTTTGTATTTAATAACCGGAAATAAATTAGAGTTAACTTCAATATCATTATTGCTTCTCCCAGATGCATATCTATAATGAATTTCATAATCTTCTGCATAATGGTTACGTTCCTTTAGTATTGAATTAAATTCATATTCTACTCAATACATTGAAAGTTTCAAGAATGAGAGTCAAATTATTTGAATTTCATCAACTGATAGAAGTTGGTATTTGACAAGTAGGTCTAAGGCTTCTTTAAATCTTGGTCTGTTAAGATCAAAATTTAAATAGATAGAAGCTGCACCCTTAGTGTCTTTCCCTATTGTAACTTTAGATAATTGAATTGAATTTAGAAATAGATTAAAGATATGTTTAGTATCTTCTAATCTTAATAGGGGAATAATAGTATTTAGATGGAAAAATAATGGTTGAAACTTTCAATTATTTACTTCAAACTGAGGCTCACTATATAAATGGTATTTAATAGCTGTATATGATTCACTTGCTGCATCTCGTTCTCCTCCTATGTTTTCAGATGATGAGAATAAATGGCTTATATAGGGACCATACAGAAATCAGGGTGGTGTTGACGTATATCGTGAATGAGAAAACTGATAAATATTTGTAGATAATGTATATTTTTCCCGTATGTTGTAATCTCTAATTGAAGAAATATATGTATTATTTCTAAGTGTATTAGAGCCATGCTGTAAAGTATCGTAGATATGATTAAATTTTGGCAAATTAATGACAGTTGACAGTTTTGGTTTTTTATCATAAATTTGTCTCTGGTAAATCATTATATTATGTAATTTGGTATCTGGTGAAATGTAATCCGGTGTTCTGTTTCCACTTTGGATGTTAGATACTAGATGACCAAAATCATTTACTGCTAGGAAAAACATAAGAGGTACAAATGAAGCTTTAGGCCAAATTTGATACATATCTTTAATTGTTAAGTATGAAAAATATTTATTTGTGATTTGTTTATCAGCATTGCTTTTATCTATAGTTCAATATTGGATAGAATTGCAGTATTGATCATATCTGGTTAAAGAATAAGAATAGTTATTTTTTTCAATATAGTCTTTTACGCGATTATACATTAATTTTCCTTCGATAGACATTTTTAAGTCAAATTCTGTTTTAGAGAATACAGGAGAAAATAGTTCAAGCATATTATAAAATGGAACTTTATTTTTTTTGTATTCATTTTTTTTACAGAATAAGATTAATGTTAAATAAACATGCATATGAATAAAATATGATAAAATGAAAATTAAAAGAGCATTCTGATTATTTTTGTAATAATAATCAGAAAATTTAGGTTTTTTCATTAGTACAATTGTAGCATAGTTATTAGCCACCACAATAGAATGTTTTGTTTCTAAATCATAAGGTATTGCATTTAAAACAAAAACAAAAATCTTTCTAAATAGATAAAAATTATGAGGTGAGATAATATTATGTTGTAGCTTTTCAAATGCATGTCATTTATTAGATTGTAAAGACTTAGCATATCAATTATGAATTTGTAGAAATAAATCAGAATACTGGTATTTATTTCATAGTATTGAATAAAGTATTGCATTATTCTGATTTAATGTATATTTATCATTTTGTAAATCATTGACTAATTGTTTATATTTATAACTTTTTATATCATTAAGAGAAATATAGAAATTTGCAATTATTGAATCAACAGAAAGCGGAGCTGTTTGAAACATATTTCAATAGAGTAATCTTTTAAATTGAAAATTAACAATTTTTTTCCGTCCATGAGATATTGATTTATTATTGTAATTTAAATATCGTTTATTTTTCTTAATACCGTATTTAGAAACTTTTCGAAGTAATGGTGATATCTGTGTTTTAACAGATACAGGCCGAAAAGTGAAAAATTTAGAAATAGATAAAAGGTTGTGATATTTAAAATAGCCTATAGGATTTTTTAAAGAACGAGCTAGTTTAGATATATGTAAATTGTAGGTAAGGTAATAAAAATAGTTTTTTATAATAATATTACGATAACTATTATGTAAAATATATTTAAATTTCATCATTGTAGACTAAATAGACTAAATAGATTAAATATAACCCAGCTAAGAATTGAACTTAGATTTCATCCGTGAAAGAGATGTGAATTGACCAATTATTCGACCGGGTCTAAAAAAAATAAAGAAAGATAGAAAAAGAAAAGAAGAACGTATTCCAAAAAAGATTTATATTGAATCAAAATTTCTTCAGGTGAATCAATTAGAAATTATAGCTTGAAATGTATAAAACTGCTAATAGATGACCAGGTCCTTTCGTACAAAAGTTCAATTGATTAAATAAGAATAAACTAAAGGAAGAAGCCTTACTGTCTTGCGACGTAATGAACCCAGCCAGGTACCTCTTTAAAGGACGAACAGTCCTACCCTTAGGAGCTTCTCCACCCCTAGGATGAGGTCAGCCGACATCGAGGAACCCAACCTCGAGATCAATAAGGTCTCTCCCCCGAGAGTAGCCTGTTATCCCTAGAGTAGCTTCTCGCGGTTGAGCGGAAACAGAATCCAACAATGAATCCGGATCAATATGACCAACTTACGTTCCTGCATGAATACAGATTCAAGCAGTCAGGCTGTAATATCATTAATAGAACAACCATAGTTCAGCTATTTTGAATTATAATAGCAGCCAGCCCCAGGCAAACTGTCTACCAATCAAAAGTATCATAAGTGTAAAGATGGATGTATTTCAAGGAGAAAGAGATTCACATCCTATTCTATAAGAACATGAAACAGATTAAGATGACAGGTAACGGTAAAGCTTCGTAGGGTCTTTTCGACTTTTAGTTAAAACAGGAATTTGCACCTAAAGTTCAATTTAGCTTGGACTCACCCCTGAGACAGTTTATGTGTCGTGCCTCCTTCATGCGGGACTGCAATTAACAGCCGAGGAATTTCGCTACCTTAGGAGCCTCAGAGTTAGGCCCTCCATTGGGTTATCCTTATTTTGACTTTCAAAATTAAAAATCAAATTATAAATGAACCATTTGGAAGGATACGATAGGAATTAGTAAATTTGAACGTTATCTCCTACCTATGTTTTAGGTAAACAGTCGCACAATAAATACATATAAAAATGAGATAAAGGTATTTACAATTAATTATTTGTTCAATAAAAAATTAGTAAAAAATTAATTATATAAAATCTGGAAAAAAAATTTATCCCAATAAAAATTTGCCGAGTTCCTTATGGGTGATTAAACCTGAAGTCATAATTTTCTAGAGTTAGGTGAAACGTTGTAAATAGTAATTCTTTAGAAAAAATACTGGTACCTAAGAGCAAATAAGAAGAATTCTATTTGGGAATTCTTCTTTTAGAAACGTGTCTAAACTTCTAAAATTTCGACTCATAATAAATGAAAAAAACTTATATCAACATCATCACTTTAATGTAAATAAATTATATGTAATATAATTTGCTCAAATTGCAATAAATTAACAATTAGGTCAAATTAGTGTTACTAAGATATTAGTATAATAAACATTAAATGCCCAAATAGAAGTATACAGTAAGAGTAATTTCGAAATTCTCAAATATTTTAAGAAAAAGTATTCATTTAGATCGAGCTATAACGCTTTCTCAAAAGAGTGGCTGACTGCGGGCCTATCTATTGTAAAACATTGAACTTTTTTCCTTAAAAGTTGCGAAATATAGAAGACTTATACTGGTATAAATGGCTGTTTCCAATTTGATAAGGGACCTGGTCGCCCGATATCCAAGTAAACAATGATAAAATAAACCTTATTACGTTACCACGAAATTGTAACCGGTTAGGGCCCGCATCCGCAGTAGTTAGGTTTAAAGAAAAATTAAGTCAAATAGTTTCTATAACTAATATTATTTTCTTTGGGAGCCAGCTATCAACATGTTCGTATTGGAATTTCACCTCTATAGTTTCCTCATCCAAGACTATTGCAGAAGTCACTGGTTCGTTCTCTTAATTTCTTCTAAGTTAGAAGAGTTTAAAACAGGAAAACTATAGCTCACATGTCTTCGGGTATCAAATAAAAAACTTATAATAAATTAATTGCAATAATTATTTTGCTTCTAATTTGAATTTGTTGACTCATGATGCAAAAGGTAAGATATTATTATCTGACTTTAATTCAGTTTTGTTTAATTTTTCCTTCACAGTACTTTTCACTATTGATATGATGATTCATTTTAGCTAAAATTTGGATTACTTTTAAATAATAACTATATTATTTAAATGGTAAGCGGTAACTCTTTCTATCGCCTATACTTGAGTTATAATTTTTATTTTCTATTAAGAGTTATGGAAGTTTCCTTTCCCTGTTGAATATATTGGCTACTTTTGTAGTTCTAATAATAATAATTAAGTGTTACATCATTCAAATTAAAACGTACTGAAATACTAAAGTGATTATGTGGATATGAGGCACCCACCTATTATTTAGGGTAAGCGCCTCATGGTCGGAGATGGGACTTGAACCCAATTGCATTACTCTTTCCGACTGGTTTAAGAATAACACCTGTTCTTATTAATAAGAGAGTGTTATTCTTAATCTGTTTTTAGTTTATTAGGTGTAAAATTGATAGTAATTATATAGTTTTTCATTATATAATATGTGTTAAATGATAGGACGTATTTTCCATTATTTGTTAATTCAAATTCTGGGTCAAAGTCTTGTTTTTCGAAATTTTCTTCGATTCCTTTTAATAATTTATCTACTTTATCCTTTTGTCACTTTCCATTAGCAATTTTTAATTTTTTTACATTGGAAGATACATATTTTCAGAATGTTGTTCATTTTTGAAATTCATCTGGGAATGTGTCAATAATTCCAGCGTTTTCAATATTAGCGCCTGAGAATTTTGTATGCACCTGTGTTTTATCTTTAAAAGCTCATGAAAGAGAATACTGTTTATGTCCATAAGTTAGCATTCTATTAAAATAAAATAAAGAATCTTTGTTAATACTATAGTTTGAATTGTTATATTGATAATCAGTTATTCAACTTTTTCTGAGTTTTTCATTTTTAAATGTTCCTAATTTAGCAGAAAATCTTTTATTATCAGATTCAATATTAATATATTGTTTACTATTTAATTGTTGCATATTAGGGCATGTTAAAATTTGAACCTCTTTAGTTTTAAATTGGTTTCAGTTATCATAAAAATTTTCTTTTTCAGTGTCATACTTAGTTAGTTTTTGTAAGCTTTTACTATTATTTATTATTCAAGTTAAAGGTTCTTCAAATTTAAATAAAGGATTTAAAGGTTTATTCAAAACAATTGAGTCTACATCTGAATAAATAACATGCTGTCTATAGGCTCGTTTAATTTGATGTAAAAAGATACGAGCATAAGAATACATTTGGAATCCAGATGCGTTTATTGGATCTACATTATTTCAATTTGTATAAATAATTGTCAGGAATAAAAAGATAGGGGATTGTTTTAAAATAAATTTATTTAAATCCGAATGTTGATTAACTCCTGAAAAAGATTGTCTCTTTTTTAAATTGTATAACGGACTATTATTATCAGTAATAAGATATGAGTATTTTTTTCTTCTAAATAATAATTGAATAACAGTTTGTAAATGAGTAGAAATGTAATAGTATTTAAAGAAATCTGGATTAAAGTTTAAATATTCTTTATCTTTCCTTAAAATTCGTTCATTTTCACATTTTTCTAGAATTGAATATAGGTAATCTAACATGTCATCATTTATATTATCTTTGTCAAATCGTCTATTTTGTTCTAGTAGGTCTTCAATTGTGGATTTAGCATGATTCAAAATACTTAGAGTATCTTGTTCATTTTTATCATTTTTTAAAATATTTATTAGTGTCTCAATAATAAAGTATTGTCAAAAATAAAATGAAATAGTATTAAAATATCTTGGGTTTTTTACAATTGAGATATCAAATAAGCGTCTTCATTCTCATGGTAAAGAGATTCGTGTTAAAGGTTTAATTGAAGTTCCGGGTACTAATGTACTTCTAGAGCGAACTAGAAGACCGGAGAATTGATTTAGTAACGCTTTTACATTCAAAATATTTTCAAAATTATTTTGTCGCATATTATATAATTGGAAAATTAGTTGGTAATTTTGAAAAGGTTGGTAATCAAATAAATATTGATAGTTAGATTCTCATTGGTAACCTAATTTAGTAATATAGACCAAGTCTGAGAATGGAATTCAAAAAGATTCTGTACTTGGAGTATTTTTACCTGGGAAATCAAATTGTGAATCTACTTTTGTTTCAAAATTATTTGGTTTTTTAAGGTTAGTTACTAAGTAATAGCCGAACATGTTATTTAATTTAGAATCTTTAAGAGTCGATAAAAATTGAATAAAAGTCCTCCTTTCATAATTAGTGGCAGAATATTGAAATTTAGATACAAAGGGGTATTTAAAAAAAACTAATAAGAATGGATAAAAAGAATTAATATCATATTTATAAATTTTATCATTTTTTGCCGTTGGGTATGATCCAATTTCAAAATAAGTGTTGGGTGCTATTTTTATTTGTCCTACGCTTAAAGATGTTCAGAATGAATAAAAAATATAAAGGTCGTTAGGATCTGGGTATTTTTTATTAGTTGTATTATTAAATAAAGTTTCATGTAATTTTCTGACATGGATAGTTGAAAATGGCATTGATTTATTAATAATTTCTTCTATTTTGCTACTTTTTAGTGAGGCAATAATAGTTTCAAAGTCTCGCAGAAATGTTTGATTATTTTGAAGCTGGATTGTGGTATTATTAAATCGTTTAGAATGAATACTATATAAATTTTTATCTAGTTCATATTTCGATTTAAATTCTTTATACTTTGGCAAAATAAAAATTGAAAAAAATAAAAATGTAATAGGGAAAGAAAAATTATTAGAGTTGGGTGATAATAAAATATATTTAGTTAACATAGGTGGGTTTTTGAATAAAAGTTTGTATTTTACGTATTTACCCCTTAATAGAAATGATACAATGTGGCTTCGTTTAACAATTTTATCTCATTCATTTTTAATTCTTAAATAAGATTGGTGGTCAAAAATAAAATGAAATACATCGATTGAAAGTCCTTTGTATCTAGGAGAAACGGAATCTAAGATATAAATTGTATCTTTATCAGAATTGAAATTTAGTAAAGGATTTGGAGTAGCTGTTTCAGTAAAGTCTAAATTACTGAACAGAAAACTTACATCTCCTTTTTTTTCTAAAATGTAATCAAATAAAAAAAATTTAGTAAATTTATTTATTTGATTTAAGAACACTGGTAAATAAGTTGAAAAGATTGGATATAGGTCATTTATTGTATTACTGTAAGCAACAATGTTAATAAGTTGAAGTTTGTTATCAAAAAGATTAAAAAACGAATTTAAATTTTTAATATTATCTAAAGATTGAAATAAGTGAATTTGTCTAAGAAACTTTTTTTCTGTGTTATTTATTTTCTTTGTTGGTGACTTAAAATACCCGAATTTTAATTCTGGTGTCCCTGAAAGATCTTGTCTTTTAATAATAAAGGGTGTTAAGCTTCAATTTTTCCGTCTATCGAAATTATGAAAGTAGAAAATAATTCTTCCTTTATGTGTACCACCTGAAATAACAACTTTTGTCACATAATAAATTCATAACTTTTTATTTGTTTTACTCTCTAGATATTTTGATAAATTGGCTATATTTCAATAAGTAGATGGCTTAGGATAAAAGAAATCTACAACTCTAGAAGTAGAATGTGTAAAAGGTACTCATTCTCTATAAACTTCTTTTAATGATACTCAATTTTGAGAGTCATCAGTAGCCTTTTCAAAAAATGCCGAAGTGTGAGATTCGAATTTTTTGAAATTATATTTTCTTTTCAGATACCTAGACATAAGAGAAAAAAGATTACCTTCCTTAAAGGAGTCAAGCATTTTTGTATAAAATTCAAGAATAAATTTCATCGTCGTAGTAATTATTTTATTTAGTTTAGCAAAAGAGTTATTTTAGCTTATTAGTGAATATAAAAATAGGTTATAAATTAAGCCCAGGAGGAATTGAACCACCATTAATCCGTTATCAACAGATCGTTCTAACCGTTAAACTATGGGCTTTAGAATCGTTCAAAATTCTTATGGGTTATGAACGATTTTGTTATTTTAAGGTTAAACTATAAATTTATCATTCTTTTGTTTATTTTTTTTATAATTTGAATGTCTAATTGAAGTTTCAGCATAAGTATTTTTTAGCCCACCTATTTTATTTACTTGTTTATCTTTAGCAGTTTTTTCAGAATCAAGGTTCTTTCTGCTTAGTTGTTTAGATAAATAGTCTTCAAGTTCAGTCAAATTTATATTAAAATATACTTTTTTATTTTTCATTTTCTTATTAACTGAATTAGTAATTAATTGATAATTAATTCAATCTTTTCGAAAATATTCAATAACATTGGCGTAAGAGAATAAAATATTTTGTGAATCATAACATGTTTTAGAATGATTCTTAAAAATATCAGATCGAAATTTAGTAGGTGTAACTTGATCAGCATAAAATAATCATTTATTTTCCAGGTAATCATTAATTATAATTTTTTTACCTTTATGGATATCTTCTAATTGAGATTCTAAAATAGATTTAGCTTTTTGGGCTGGTTTAAGATTATTATTTAATCAAGTGTGGTAAGTAGTCAAGGAAAAAAATAATCCTGATCCTACAAACTTATTTCGCATTGGTTTATCATCAAAAGTTTTAGCAAGAGAAGAAATTAATGAAACAGGTAAAAGTCTTTTCTCTTCAATGTTTCAGGGTAGTTTTTTCTCATCTTTTTTAACAGAGGTAATACCTAATGGATTAAAAATTTCAGGTTGTTTTGATTTATAAGTAGTAGATAAATCTCGATATTCCTTAATAATAGGAAAAGCTAAATTAACAGGTAAAATTGGAAGAACCAATTCAGGTGCGGTCTTATTAGTAGTTGTAACATTTGTAAAAATATTGTTTATACTTGCTAATTCATGATTATTTTTTGCTTTATAAGAATAATTTGGTTTAGAAAGCATTTTAATTGCTTTTTTAACATCATTAATGTCAGATCTATTAAAATCTTTAATAATTTTTTTGTTTTTTACAATATCACGTACATGAAGTCGCAGAACTGGTAAATCATTACCATATTTTTTAGATAAGTCTAATTCAGATAAGACACCAGGTCTAAGATATTTTATGTTATCTAATCAAAGATGCATTATAAAACTTAGATTGCCTTTTAATCCTATTAAATAAATAGATAAAAAAATATCAATTATAATAGGATTATCATCAATTAATTTCCTTGAAATATTATAATTTTTTAATAATCCTTTAATTCTATCTTTACTAAAAAATCAGTTAAATCGATGTGGAAAATGAATAGAATAAAGAATTGGGTAGATAGAGTGATACTGAATATTAATATTGAATTTTTGGGTAGATTCACCTTTTGTAGGTAAATAAATATTACCAGTTTTATTATTAATTTCAATAATCAATTCAGTAAAGTCTCGGTCTAATTTATCTTTAAAAATAAAAAATTCTTTAGGATTAGTATTAGAATTAAGAAAAAAACTTCCAATGTTAATATCATTAGTATGAAGATTAGGGTTAAATAACGGTGAAAACTCAGGATTGCTATTGGGTCCAAACTGAAAATTGAAAAATTCAGAATGAGAATCACGCAAATTAGAGTGATTATATAATAGGCTTTCTGGGTCATATAAACTATTTCCTATCTTTAAATCTTCCTCTATAAAGATATTATTTTCAGGTAATAAGTGAATGAAATTAATAGGGTGAAGTGGAAAGGTTTTATCAATAGAAATTAATTTTTTCTCATCTGGAGTAGGAAAATTGTTAGCAAGTCCTGCAGCTTCCATAAGAGAATAAATTTCAGTTATAGGTGAGTTAAATAATGCATGACTAATAATTTCTCGGTCTTTTCATTGAGCAGGATGAACTTTAACATTATGATAATTTATGTGTGTTGAAAATGAAACAATTTTAAAAGATTTATTTGTAAATTCAGGGAAATAACTTTTTAAAAAATCATACATATCTTTATCACGAGATGCCGGTTCAATATTATATTGTTCATTAACATAATCTTTTACTTCTCCAGTTAAAGTTAAATAAGGTTTACATAGCTTTTCTGGCTTTGCCTGGAAAGCAACAGTTCCAATATCATTTAATCTTTCTTTGTAACTTACAAAATGATTAAAATATAATAAATATTTTAATAATCCTCCGCTAATAAATGAAGTTTCAAGGTTTCCCATTATATAAAAAAATTCATCTTCATTTCAAAGTTGAGTTACAAATTTTGCTGACTGTGATTCTGATCTTGATGCTGGTCCTTTAATTGTAAAGGTAACTTCAATTAATTTTGATCCAGAATAATCACCTGAATAACCTACCTTGTCTAAAGAGTCGTAGTATGATGATCGATACGCCTTAATTAAAATATTAATTCGATAAATACCAGATCTTATGATAATAAAACTAGTTATTGCTAGTTCTTGGTTTTTATCAAAATGTTGGAAGTATAAAAAATCATCATTAAATTGTTGACAGAGCATTTCAAGAATAAAATAATGAAAATTGCCGGAGTTTAAATTAGATAGTTTAAGCACGGAATTATAAAAGTTTCGCTGGGTTACAATTCCAACCCGAGGCATAGAATTATTTTTATTTCTTTGTAAGTTTTTAACTACGTCTGCACTATTTCTTTGAATATATAGCGGCTTATGATTATGACGATGAAATCTGTTTGAATCCATATTTAAAGCTAAAAAATTATCTGTAAATAATTTAAAATATTGTGCATGAATTCAAATAGGACCCCAATTAGAAAACATTAAATAACCTAAAATCAATAAAAAAGAAAACTGTAAATAATTTTTATCTCCATCTTTAATTGAATAATTGCCTTTATTTCTTTGGGGAAAATCGGGTGAATAAGGTAAGTAAATATCATTTAATTTAATTTTACCAGATGCATCTAAGAAAAGAATTAATGTCTGCAACATATTGACAACAGGATATAAGATAGTTACTGGGTTTTTATCATCATCAAATTCATCTTTATATACTGGAGTTTGATTATGAAGTAATCGGAAAGTATTTAGAATAGATTTAATCATATCAGGTTTGTAAAAATCTTTATCTCTTGGATCCATCCTTTTTTGATTTTCCAATGTTTTTTTTAATACTGTTTCTAAATCTTCCACAGGAATAGCAACTGTAGGATAATTAGGCAAACTTGTTAAATTGAATAAAATTGTATCTAAAAATTCAAAAATGAATGTAAGTTGTTTACGGTTGGTACTATACATCGTTACTATTAAATCAACAGTGCTAGCTTCGTCAATACCTAGAAATTTACCAAAGTAATAATTAGTTCAGGTATGGTAAGAAACCAATTTATGCCGATGAGGGAAGTCAAGGTTTTGTCCAATAAATGCATTATGTGTTCGATCAGCCGGAATACTAACATCACCTTCGTCTTCAGCACGTCCAATAATTGGATCATAGCCAAAATATGAATAAGGAAAAACTGATCTTTTTACTCAATAATTAAGTTTAAATTCTTTAGAAGAAAGAATAGCTCCAGGGCCCTTAATAATTTCTTCCATAAGCATATAAATTAACTTGATATTGATATCTTCAATATCTTTTCGATATCGAGTTTTTAAAAATGATTCCAGTAAAAAATGATGATCTTTACTACGTTCTAAAATTGTATCATTTCATTGTTTTTGTAACATTAATTTTTTACCAATTATATTATCTTCTAAATAATATTTTTTATTAGCATGAATTTTATTTAACTGTTTATCTATTTTTATTTTCTGTTCAAAAATAAAATGCTCTTTAATTGTTTTTAATCCGGTTCGTGATCGTTTAAGATTAGATTTATTAAATTTTTTACTAGAAGATTGAGTAGAATATCTTTTAGATTGTGAAAAAATAGTAAATGAATTTCTATTATTTTTCAAAGCATATCTCGATCCTTGATTAGAATCCAGAAAAATAAATGACTTATCTGCTTTAAGTGAGGGATATCTACCTCTATGACAAAGATTATATGAATGAAACGGGCTTAAATCGTTTTCGTTAATTGTTTGAAGAGAGTGGTCCTCGCTTCGATATTTAGAAACAAAATTGTTTCTAAATAGTGCAAATACTAAATATAAAACTCCAATGTTGATATATTGAATAAGAAAGAATAATGATTCCATCTAAAAACAATATTTCAACCCTTATTCCTGAATAAACAGAAATAAGTCACAAATGTATTAACTTTAATAAAAATGGATGCAACTAGTAAATAATAAATATTACCAAAGCAAATAGCTTATAGGTGATATAAAAATTTAAAAAATAAATTAGAATAAAAGGGATCCACTGGGACTTGAACCCAGGTTGACTCGTTAAAAGCGAGCTGTCTTAACCAACTAGACGATAGATCCAAATAAAACAGGGTAATATAAATCGTTAGGTGAAGGATTCGAACCTCCGCATGGAAAAACCATACCTGCTTTCAAAACAAGCCCCGTAACCACTTGGGTAACCTAACCAATAGTGTGTAAAAGAATATAATTATAATAGTAATAATGCCATTTCCATTCCGTCAAGAATAGATCCCGGCAGGATACCAAATAGGAATGTAAAAATAAGAAGAGGACTTAATGCGTGAAATTCTTTCCGTGTTAAGTCTGAGGTACGTTTCAAATAAATTGATCATCTTCCCATTGCAATACGGTTATACATATAAATGCTATAAGCAGCACTAAGAACAACACTAAGACTACCTAAAATAGTAGCAATTACACTAACTTGATAAATAGATAGAAGGCAATAATATTCTCTAATAAAATTACAACTCAAAGGGACTCCTGTATTTGCGAGTCTAAATGCTAAAAAGAAAGTAGCAAATAGTGGCATTGTTTGTGCAATACCTCGATAATACTTAATAATTCGACTGTGATATCGATTGTAGACAACTCCAATTAGAAGGAATAATGCTGATGAAACAAAACCATGGCTAATGGAAAACAGCATAGCTCCTGTGGATCCAATAGTATTAAGTGAAAAAATACCAAGAGTAACAACTCCCTGGTGTGCAACAGAAGAATATGCAACTAGTCGTTTTATATCAATTTGCCGAAGAGTAGTAAGTCTTCCGTAGACAACAGCAATAACTCTTAATGTTACAACAAGAGGTAAGAAATATTGTCTACCATTAGGGAACATAGGTAAAGAGAATCGTAAGAACCCATATGTCCCTAATTTAAGTAAAATACCAGCTAGAATAACAGATCCTTCTGCGGGTGCTTCAACATGGGCTTCTTTTAATCATAGGTGAAAAGGAAACATAGGTACCTTAACGGCGAATGAAGCAAAGAATGCTAGGAAATAAACTTTTTCTAGTTCTCCGTAGTTAAAGTTTACAACAGCTAAATAGTCTGTTGTTCCAACTGTTCTATAAATAGCCAAAATAGAAACAAGCATTAGAAGACTACCAATAAGTGTATAAAGAAAGAAATAATATGCAGCTCGAATTTTCTCTGGTCGTGCAGATCCTCATCTTCCAATAATTAAAAACATTGGAATAAGAGTAGCTTCAAAAAATACATAAAATAATAATAAATCTAATGTTGAAAATAAAATTATTAATAATCTTTCTAACAATAAAAATAATGCTAAATAGTCTCGAATGTTAACTTTGATTCTATCTCAAGCTCTAAGGATACAAATAGGTAATAGTAATCCTGTTAATAAAATAAAATAGATACTTAGTCCATCAATTCCAAATCAATAAGATCCATAATGAAATGAACTTGAAAAAGCAGTAGATCCACTTTCTCATTGTGATCATAATAGGATAGAACTTCTAAACGTTAAAACTGATCTTAATAACGATAAATTTTTTTGAGTTTTCTCGTTATTAACAAAATAGAGTGAGACAGCGCCTAAAATAGGAAAAATTCAGGTTGCTAATAAAACCATAGATTTGATGGATAAAATATTTTAATATTTAATTTATAAAAATATTTTTTAATATTTTTTCACTTAGGCGAGGAATTGAACCTCGAGACTCCCGATTTTCAGTCGGGCACTTCAACCAACAGAAGCTTCCTAAGTAAGAGTGCCATAGTTTAATGGTTAGAACATTGTGCTCATAACGCAAGAATGTAGGTTCAAGTCCTACTGGCACTATTATAATCATTATTATGAAATTGCAATTTTTAATGATCGAGTTCCATATTTCCCTCGAATCGGTAAAATGATAGTTTCTAAATATTTGGTTTTCATGTTTCGACTGTTAGAACCATGAATCATAAATAACGATCGTTTTCGAAGTCTTTTTCTTAATTTACCCTTCAAATAAACATCATAATATCTATTTGTGAATGGAATAACTTTTTGAGAAAGATTTAAACTTAGTTTATCAAACGATTTTAATTGTTCAGAAACAGTAGTATTTTTATCATTGTCTAAATAATTAATATTTATTAAATATGGTGAACGTGTAAAGTCTCTTAAATTTTTGAATAAACTTCTATTTTTCTTTACAATATTACCATTTAAATTATTGGAATTATTTAAATTATTATGATCATTTTTTAATTTTAATTTTTGTTTCCTTGTAGAATGATTAACTAAAGAAAGCATAATATTATTGTAGATTAATGAATTATCAGATACTCAAAGAGGTAAATCAGTATTACTAATTAACATATTTTTTGAGTTTAATCCTTTAACATCTTTCCGAATACGAATAGCACTTCGGGACATTCGTTTTGTTAATTTTCTAGTTATAAACTGAGAAAACATTGGAGCAGATGTAGAAGCTGTATTAATTCAATAAATTCGTACTAAATCTAAATTATATAGAGAAAAAATAAGATTAATATAATAATAAAATAATAAGATTTGTAAAACAGGTCGTTGATTTAAACCAATCATTTGTTCAGTTCGACGTTTACTAAAATCATGTTGTTTTCTTAATTGATAATCTTTTCAAAAATGAGCAAATTGCATTTTTATTGATCGTCTTTGTTTTCTTCAATTATAATTAGTTATTTTCAATGGTTTTTTTCGATCTTGAATTAAGAATTTATAATATGGTTTAGGCAATTTATACCTATTAGATCCATTTTGCATTAAATTAAAACTTAATCGGCTTGAAGATTTTGACGTTCTTCAAATTCTTCGTAGAATAGTAAAATTATCTTTGATATAATGATTTTTAGCTAATCTTCTTAATTTAATAAGATTAATTTTATTCTTTTTTTTAGCTTTAAAAGTGTGGTTGATTTTTTCAAATTTAAAATATTTTTCTCGGAATACTTTTCCAATTTTTCGTTTTCCATTTTGAAAAACTGTATTTTTAATTTTTCGTCGTTTTCGTTTTCGCGGGAAAGAGATAAACGAAAATAGATTATTAAATTTTGCTATTTTATCATCAATTTTCTTGATTATTTTATTTTGTCGAAATCCAATTACTTTCTTAAAAATAGTTTTTTTCCGATTAATTTTGTTATAATTTTGTCAAAATAAAATAGTTCATCGATTAAAATAGAAATAATTATATGCATCATATGCAACTGGCTTTAGAGCAATTTCAACATTTAAAATATGTTTATTGTTTTTAGAAGAAATATATCTTTTACCGGGTAACATATTTAAAGAACGAGCAACTTTAGAAATTAAATGACGTGTTATTAAATAAAAATAATGGTTGTTATAAATTATAAAATCTGCATTACTATAAACTGAAATTGAGGAACGACTAGGACGGTCTTTAGTAATCAATTAATAAATAGTTTATATCGAGACAATGGGAATCGAACCCATATCATTTCGTTGGAAGCGAAACATTCTACCATTGAACTACATCCCGCAGTTTTTTCAGAATTATTAATAATCTTTATGATTAGAATAATCATTTAAATAAGCAATAGAATAATAATGAAAAAGATAAAAAAAGGTAAAGGAATTTCAACAGGTGAGATTGCAGAATAATAAATAAAGAAAAATAAAATTAATACTGCAATTGAAAAAATCAAAAATGCATAATGAAATAACAGTCCAGTATGGAAAGATCCATTATTTTTAGCTAGTTTATGAATAGTTTTCTGGATACCTGTTGGTCCAAATGACTCTAATGCTCCACGATCAATTAAATGGTTTGTAATAGTATAACCAAAATATAGAGTAGGTTTAACAATAAAGAAATTATAAACATGATCAAAGAATCATTTAGATCCTAAAAAGAAAAATAATTTATAATTAGATAATTGGAAAGAAACTCATTCTTTTGAAAATAATGTTAGACCAAAAGCGGCCAATCTAGCACCTAAAAGAGTTAAAATAACTGGTAATAATTTAATCCCAGTAGGTAAAAATTCGAAATCTAATGATAGATGGTAAGAAAACACTGAATTATTTCAAAAAGGAGATCCGAATCCTACAAATAAATCTTTAGTAAAGTAACCAAAATAAATAGATGCTAAAGCTAAAATAACAATAGGAGTCATCATTTGTCATCCTGGTTCGTGTGCATGTTGAATAATAGATCGAGAACTATTAGGAGAAACAATAAAAGTAAAGAATAATCTTCGGAATGAATAGAATGCAGTTCAGAAAGCAGCTAAGATAGCTAAAACATGTGCAAATGCAGATGGCAATCTGTAATCAGCATACATTAATTCCAGGATTAAATCTTTAGAATAGAAACCAGTTAAGAAAGGGAATCCCATTAATGATAATGAAGCAGCTAAAGCTGCAGAATATGTTACTGGGAAGAATCTGATTAATCCCCCAAATCGCCGCATATCTTGTTCATCAGCCATACCATGAATAACAGAACCAGCAGCTAAAAATAGTAAACATTTAAAAGAAGCATGGTTTGCCAAGTGATAAATAGCTGCAGGATAATTAGATGATGCTGTAACTAACACCATATAACCAATTTGAGATACAGTTCTTCAAGCAATAGTTTTCTTTAAGTCAGATTGGGCAACTCCAATAGTAGCAGCAAAAAATGCAGTAGATCCACCAACAATAGCAATAGCTTTTCATCCAGTTGGAGATCACTCTAATAGAGGAGAAATTCGGACTAGTAAATACACACCAGCAGTAACCATTGTGGCTCTATGCAGTAATGAAGAAACTGGAGTAGGACCTTCCATGGCATCTGGTAATCAAGTGTGTAATCCAATTTGTGCTGATTTACCCATTGCAGCAATTAAAAATAAGATGGAAATAATATCCAAATAAAATGGATCAACTAAATGAGATGTTGAAAATACTGTTGCAAAATCTAAAGAGTTAAAAGTTGTAGCTACTACAATAAATGCTAAAGTAATAGCCAAATCTCCCACTCGGTTCATTAAAATCGCTTTTAATGCAGATTTTGTTGCCTGCACACGAGTAAATCAGAACCTAATAAGAAGATAAGATGCAACTCCTACACCTTCTCAACCAATAAATAATTGAACAAAATTTGAAGCTGTAACTAAAATTAGCATGAAGAAAGTGAAAAATGATAGATATGACATAAATCGAGGAAAATGAGGATCACCGTCCATATATTCAGTAGAATATAAATGAACTAGCATAGAAATTGAAGAAACAACTAATAGCATTACACTTGATAATGGATCAAATAAAAATGATCAATTAATTTCTAAATATTGGTTTTCCATTCATCGTCTAACGTCAACAACAGTAGAAGCTTGTGCGAATCCCACCTCGTAAAAAATAAGGAGAGAAACTAATCATGTAAAAAATAAATTTAGAGTTGTGAAAATAGCAGCTCCTTTACTACCAATTCATCGTCCTCCTAAACCTGAAACTGTAGCACTTCAAAGAGGAAAGAATAGTAATAATAAATACATCATTAACCTTTAAGTAAATGAATATAAATAACTGCAATAGTTCCTCGTAATCGATAATAAGCTACTAAAATTGCCAATCCTACTGCGGATTCTGCGGCAGCAACTGTAAGAACGAAAAGAGTAAATAGTTGTCCCATTAAATCATCTAATAAGACAGAATATGTTAGAAAATTTATATTAATAGCTAACAAAATTAATTCAATCGACATAATTAAAAGAATAAGATTTTTACGATTAATAATAATACCAACTAGCCCCAATGAAAATAGTAATGTTGCAACTGATAAATATGATTCAATAATCGAATTATTTTTTAGCTTGTCTTAGAAATGCACTTTTACTAAAAAAATATTTTTTTCAATTATAATACATTTCTTTATTACAATGTGACAGAGATTTCTCAAATAAATGACGAGTTATTATGTGCTTTAATAATAAGCTGGAATGTTTGCCTTTTATAATTCTTTTTAAATTATAAAAAGGTCCAAATTGAATAAAATGCAAATAATTTAAAATTAGATATGTATCTCTTATCATTCTATTTTCTTTTTTATCTAAAAAAGAAAATGGTAATTCTCAATTTTTACTTTTGAAAGATAAAATTATACTAAATAAATTATGTTCTATTCTATGGAGAAGAGTTGAATTACTTTTATTTCGGTAACTACCAAATTTATCAAATGCTAAATAGGGAGAATTTGATTGTAAAGTAATATATCTGTTTTGGGACATATTTTTATTAATTGAACTTATAGGAATAAAATATCCTGTAGATCGTCTTCGTCCCCATGTGTTCTTTTTTTTTATACGTAAATATTTATATTTTGGTAAAGATAATCTTTCAATAAAACTAGAAATTTTATTAATCTGGCGAGGAGTATGTCGATATCCACGCTTACTTTTTTTAAATCGAGTTTTAGATGGTCGTAGAAAAGAAGTAACTGTTAAAAGGAATTCATAATTGGAAATATCATTTCATCTATTAATAGATTTTAAATGTGAAATATTCCAAATTGGCTCATAACGAGTAAAAGTATATTTACCAATAATAGTATCCTTTATAAAAACAGGAGGTAAGTTAATATCTATATCTTTAACAATATCATAATATTTTTTCAATTTTATTCTTCGACTTTTTACAAAATCTTTGGATGTGTTTATCTCTATAATAGAATTATTTTCACAATATTTACGTTTAATTAAATTATATTGATCATTAATTAAATTACTATTTAATCTTTTATTGGGTAAATAATGTCAAATAAGTTTACCATTAATTAATTTAGGTTGAATCAATAAAAGTTATACGAGGGGAGAGAGATTCGAACTCTCGAAGGCTTTCGCCCTACCCTTAGCAGGGGTACACAATAACCAACTATGTGATCCCCTCCTAAGTCCCAAAGTTCAGGAGAAACGGGACTTGAACCCATAACCTCTGGTTTTGAAGACCATTGCTCTACCGATTGAGCTATTCTCCTAAAATCTCCTAAAATCTCCTAAAAATAGACAAGGATACTAAAAGTATACTTTTTTCCACAGGCAAGTTGCTAAATGATTTAATAGATCTAATTAGATGCCACAATTAGATTTTGTGACTTTTATGCCTCAATTTTACTGATTAGTAATTATTTTTTTTAGCTTCTACGTATTTAATTCAACTGTTTTATTACCACAAATTGGAGAAATTCTGTGAGTCCGACAAAAGGTAGCAGAATTAGAAAAAACTCTTTCTTCAAGAAAAGACCAAGCTGTTTTCTCACCATTTGAAGAAATTAAAAGAGTATCAATCGAGCCTTCAGCTCAATTACCAGGCCAAGATAAAGCTGTTGACCAGCCTTCTATGATTTATCTTCACAAAACACCACTTTCACATTACTTCACACACCTTTATGTGGAAAAATTTCTAGCCAAGTCTCGAGTTTATATGACTCCATTTATTAAAATTGATACTAAATAATTAAGATGAATATTACTGCATACGCAATTATGGACCAATTTTTAGTTTTACCAATTTTAAGTTTAAATCTACCAATTATTGGAGATATCTCTATTACAAATAGTGCGTTAATGATGATTATTCTATTTGCACTATTTTACTCTGTATACAATGGTACAGTAGCATCCGGAAATGGATTATTAGTTCCTTCACCATGACAATCTCTATTAGAAAGTATTTACTTAGGAATTTTAGATTTAACACGAACTAATCATGTTACACAATACTTTCCATTTTTATTCAGCTTATTTAACTTTATTTTACTATTAAATCTTATGGGTATGATTCCTTATGTATTTACAGTAACAGCACACATTGCAGTTACATTTGGATTAGCTCTATCAATTTTAATTGGTGTTACATTAATTGGATTATTACGACACCAATTAGATTTCTTTTCTATGTTTATGCCTGCTGGAAGTCCTATTGGATTAGCTCCTTTACTAGTATTAATTGAATTAATTAGTTACTGTATTCGAGCAGTAAGATTAAGTGTTCGATTAGCTGCTAATATGACATCTGGACACCTTCTATTTGCCATTCTTAGATCATTTGCATTTACAATGATTCAAAGAGGAGCACTGTTAGCTATTGCAGCTCTTGGACCAATTTTAGTTATTTTTGCTTTAACTGGACTTGAAATTGCTGTCTGCTTAATTCAGGCTTATGTTTTCACACTTCTTACTTCTATTTATATTGGTGACTCGCTACACTTACATTAAATTAGCTGTAAGAATTTTCCTGATGAAAATACCTTTTTATCTTACTTTTCTATTTTGGTGCTGTAGCATAATTGGCTAATGCGGTTGCTTGCAAAGCTTTAGATATGGGTTCAAATCCCATCCGCACCTTATTTATTATTTAACTTTTTTTAGTGCAAACTTACATCTTTTATCACAATAAACAAATTTTATTACTATTTGTTTTTAATTTAATCGCTATTTTTTTATCATTTCTTCTTTTATTCAATTCTACTGATACTCTTTCTTATATTATTGTTAAACAATACTTTCCAGCTCAATTGGTTTCTAGATTAATTAATGAACCTTTAAAATTTCTTAATTACTTTCTTAAGCTGCTTTTGGTTTATTCAATTCTTTTACAATTACTTTCTTTTAATTATAGTATCGCATCATATTTCGGAGTTGGAGCTGAAAATAATACTAGAAAAAAATGAAAAATAGCTTTTCTATTTTTTCTTACATATTATTTTTTTATAAATACTGTAAATTATTTATATTTTCATCAAATTTTGAATTTTCTAATTTCTTTTAATTCAATTAATAATTTCTTATTTTTACCAACTTTAGACCAATATTTACCTGTTTTAATTGGTACAAATTGATTAATTATTTTTACAGTAATGATTTTACAATTATTGCATTTCCTAATAAGCGATAGTAATTTTAATTCATTTAATAAAAATCAATTTTTGCTTTATTTAAGGATTTACTTAATTGTTTCAACAATTACACCTCCAGATTTATTATTTACATTTATAATTACAAGATTTGTAATTTTGATTTATCAATTATTTATTATTCAGCATAAAATTTTATACTGAATCTACAAAGAAATATAGTTTCAGTGGTGGAATTGGTAGACACGTTAGCCTTAAAAGTTAATGTTAAATTTTTAACGTATAGGTTCAAGTCCTATCTGGAACATTAAATATGATATACAGATATTATGAGTTGTATTTACTTCTGAAACTTTTGTACTAGAGGCGATTTTTTTTCTCTTATGTCTAGGTATCTGAAAAGAACAATTTAAAAGATTTAGATTAATTGACAGAATGGTAAAGCTTTCAATTATGACTTTACTATTTTGATTTTATTTATCTAATGATAGATTTACAGAAGGTATTTATTTAAACAGTTTACTTTGAGTTAATGATTCAATTATGATTAATAAAGTTTTAATTGTTGTAGGAACAATTTTAGTTTTTGCTATTTCAGATTGAGTTAATGACGAAGTAGTTAACTATGAATACCCATGATTATTTTTATTAGGAAGATTAGGATTATTATTCCTTTTAATGAGTTACCATTTAATGGCAGTATATTTAACTGTAGAATGGTTTTCATTGGCAGCTTATATTATGGCAGCAGGACCTCGAAAACTAGATAATGATCAGATGACAGCACAAACTGAATCTGGACTTAAATATTTTTTAGTAGGGGCAATTTCATCTGCCTTCTTATTATTTGCTATGTCGTTATGATATGGAATGACAGGTGGTTTAGATTTAGGTGAATTGAGTACATTTATGCCAACTAACCCAAATAGAAGATTATTCTACGTAGATTCTACAAGCTCAAGAATTGCAATTATTGCATTTTCTATTTCATTTTTTATTAAAATGGGAGCTGCACCATTTCATTGAGCAATTGTAGATATTTATGATGGAGCATTAACTATTGTTACTGCATATCTTTCAGTAGTTCCAAAAATTGCTTATTTATTTGTTTTAAACCAATTCTTATCTTTACCTTTTTATGATACTAATTTTATCTGACAACCATTGTTAATTGGTGTTAGTGTATCATCTATTGCATTAGGATCATTAGGTGCATTCCGGCAATCAAAACTTAAACGATTAATGGCTTATAGAAGAATTAGCCACGTAGGATTCCTTTTACTTCCACTATTATCTGGAACAGATCTATCAGGTTGAGTACTATATATGACTTTCTATATGTTAACTACAGTGGGAAGCTTTGCTTTTATTTTATCTCAACAACGAAAATTAACAGGACAAAAAACAGTATTAATTTCAGAATTAACACAACTTACACGAAGAAACCCATCATTAGCGTATTCATTTACAATTATTTTATTCTCTCTTGGTGGAGTACCACCACTAATTGGATTCGCTTCTAAAGCTGTAGTTGTATATCAAATTATTGAAAGACATTATTACTTATTAGCTACTGTTGTCCTATTATTATCAGCTATTTCAATGAGTTATTATTTGCGATTAATTCGATTAATTCATTTTGAAGATAAAACAGTTTTACCTTACTTTGCGTGAGAAAATATCTTAAGATCAAACGGATTATTATATAATAATAAAGATTGAGTAATAGCATCAATCGTATATTTAACAACATTTGTATTTTTAGTTCCAAGATTCTGACTAACTTTAGCCCAAGAATCTGGTGTTTATATTATAAATATTTAATGATGAAAGATCAATTATTAAAAGGATCTAGATTACGGTTAAAACGCCCTAACAATATCTTAATTTCTAATGGAGATAAATCTGCGTTTATTCATAAAACAGATTCATCTTTTAAAACAGATTTAACTAAAAAAAGACCACAAGGTAAATCTAGATATAACTATATTAGACTAAGTGGTATTGGATACAAGCATCATTATCTTAATAAAGATGATATAAGATATTATTTTTACAAATTAGGTTTAAGCCATAATGTTAATTTAGCATTCATGCCAAATATGCGGATTATCAAAGAAAAAGGCAATAAATCAGTAGAATATATCTTCAATGCTAAAAGTTGAAAATTAAATGAAAATGTTTTAAAGCGATTAATTAATTATCGCCCATTAAAATTTGATAAAGGTTATAAATTAAAAAAATGAATTTAAAATGGAATACTTATCATTATTTATAACAATTAGTCTCGTTTTAGTCTTGGCATTAGTCATTGTAGGATTTTCTTATGTTTTAGCACTCCAAAATAGAGATTTAGAAAAAAGTTCAGTTTATGAATGTGGATTTGATCCTTTTGGTGATACACGACAAACATTTCATGTTCGATTTTTTCTAGTTGCTTTATTATTTATCGTCTTTGATTTAGAAATTTCTTTTCTATTCCCATGAAGAGTTAGAATGGAATGATTACAAAGAGGAGGATACTGGAGTATGATTGCATTTTTATCAATTTTAGCTTTAGGCTTACTATATGAGTGATGAAAAGGCGCTTTAGATTGATAAATAATCGTTTTATAAATAAAGAATACTTCACAGGAGGAAGTTCTCATACTATTCCTCACTATCGAACAAAACCAAAAATTATAAAATTACGATACGTAAAACTACTAAAAGGAGCTCCTCAGAAACGAGCTAAAATTATCAATATGATGATTAAAGCACCCGTTAAACCAAATAGAGCCCGACGAAAAGTAGCTCGAGTTCGACTAAGTACTCGTACTATTGCTACTGTTGCCTTACCCGGAGAAAAACCAGTCGTTACAGAAAATACTTTTGTACTTGTACGAGGTGGACGAGTTAATGACTTACGGGGAATTCGTTTAAAAGCTATTCGTGGTAAATGAGATTTTAAAACACTAGTTCGAAAAACACAACGATCTAAATATGGTGTTCCACGTATTGCCCTACGAAATTTTTAATTTTTAATTTTTTATTATAAAAAATGTTATATATTCTTTTACAATTTAGTGAAGTACTAATTATAATTTTACCTGTGTTGATTGCAGTTGCATTTTTTACTTTATTTGAACGGAAGATTTTAGCTGCTGTTATGTTACGTGAAGGTCCTGAAGCGGTTGGTCCCTATGGCCTTTTACAACCATTTGCTGATGCTCTAAAACTTCTTGCCAAAGAATCTATTATTCCTAGACACTCTAATGTTATTTTGTTTGTCATTGGATCTTTAATTTCATTATTATTTGGACTTATTGGATGAGCAGTTATTCCATTTTCTCCAGGTAGTATTGTTTCAGATATTAATATTGGTCTAATGTATATTTTTGCTGTTAGTTCATTAAGCGTTTATTCTGTTCTTATTGCAGGATGAGCATCTAATAGAAAATATGCATTCTTAGGATCATTACGATCCACTGCACAAATGATTAGCTATGAAGTTTCTATTGGACTTATTTTAATGACAGTTTTAATTATTGTTGGATCGTTAAATTTAACAGAAATTGTCTTAGCACAAAATTATATTATTTTTGCTATTCCACTATGACCTTCTTTATTCATGTTTTCAGTTAGAGCGCTTGCAGAAACTGCTCGGGTCCCATTTGATCTAACTGAATCAGAATCTGAATTAGTTAGAGGTTATAATACTGAATATAGAGCTGCAATGTTCACAATGTTTTTCTTATGTGAATATAGACACATTATTTTAATGTCTACTATTATTACTGTTCTATTTCTGGGAGGATGATTACCACCTATCCCATTAATTCCATTCACCTTTATTCCACCACAATTTTGGATGGGTCTTAAAGTTGTTCTAGTTGGATTCTGATTTGTATTAATGCGAGGAACATTGCCACGATATCGGTATGACCAATTAATGAAGCTTTGTTGACAGGCTTTCTTGCCTCTTTCATTATCTTACCTTGCTTTTATTTCAGCTTTATCTTTATATTTTTCATAGAAATTTCACATATTGCTGACTTAATTTTATTTCTTTTAACTGGGGATATAGTTTAATGGTAGAATCGCCGACTGTCTCTCGGCTGATACGGGTTCGATTCCCGTTGTCCTCGACCATTATAACCATATTTAGACTTTGTAGCTCAATCGGTAGAGCGCACGGCTGTTAACCGTTAGGTTGAAGGTTCAAGTCCTTCCAGAGTCTATTATTGACTTTTTTGCAGGATAGGTTAATGGTAAACCAGAGCGCTCATCACGCTTGTATGTTGGTTCGACTCCAGCTCTTGCACTATATGCTTTCACAACAATATTCTAAAGATAAAAACGCTAAATCGTTACAATCTATTATTAATAGAATTACAGGTTATTCAAATGATGTTGATACTCTTACATATGTTGAAAACCCTTTTATTCTTTTAAGACAAATAAATTCCGTCTTTTTACAAAAATCACCGGAAATGGTACTTACTGTTTTAAATAAAAATATTTTATATACTAAAAAACCATTCCAGCTATTAGAACGTAATAAAGGTACTATTTTCTTTTCAATTACACCTGGACATAATTTAGCTACTTTTTGAAGATTTAAAAAAAGTGTTAAAGCAAGCTTTGCTAAACCACAAAATTTAGATCTATTACATCTTGATGAAAAAGATAATCCAAATTATAAACTTGAATATTCTAAACAATATAGAAAGCGTAAATTTTTAAATAAACGTAATCGAGGAACTAAACTTATTAATAGACCTATTTTCAATATTACTCTTTTTAATATTAATAATAAAAATCAGGTATTTGATAACAAATGATCTATTTATAAATATTTTAAACTTCAGTATAAAAATCAATTAATAGCCGTTTTAGATGAAATTAACAATAAACTGTATAAAAATTCTAAATACTCTAAAAATAATTATAATCTACTATTTAAAAATATTTTATATAAACAACTTCCATTTTTTAAAACTTCTTCATTTAATATTCATAAATTAGAAAAAATAAGATATTTACATTCTGGTATGCTCCCTATCTATGATAGATTTCGAAAAAGAAATTTCTTTATTGATCACAAGGCAAAAACTGATTCAAATACTGACTCTTATAAATATAATCCTTTTATAAAATGATTTGACAGATATTATTCTCCTGCTAGAATTAATTCTAAATCGAGTTTACTTCAGTCTATTTATGATTCCACTTCAAGGGATTACCCATTACGTCCAGTTAAATTGCACCGCTATAAAAAAAATCATAAATTTCATCGAGTTTTTGTACCTAAAAGAATTCATGATGTCCATTTTAGGCCATTAAACCAAGAATTAATTGATTTTAAATGATCTGGGGCAGAATATGATTTAAAGGTAAAAACAGATTTTTGGGAACTCAGCCAAGGTCACTATTTGAAAAAAAATGCTTCTGAAAAATTCAATATTTATCATACCTTATATAGCTATGATAGAAAATTAATCAATTATAAATATAAACGCCTAAATAAGGCTTTAAAAAAAATAAAATTAAATACTGATAAAATTAATCAAATCATCAATATAGCCCTAAATGAAAAAGCAGATAGATTACTAATTAAAAAAAATCTAATGCTTAAAAAATTTGGTATGAATAAAGAAAATTATTTAAACCAATTTAGTTTACCAACTGATTTTTACCAACTATATATAGATAAAGTACATCCTTTTACAACAGAAATTGGTAAATCAAATTTATTTATTAATTTATTAGAATCTGTTTATTCTAATGATAATTTAGATAAACCTTTTATTGAAAAACAAAAACATTATTTTAATACGCCCTTAAAAATTAACTTTAATGGGCTGACAATAAACGTATACAGAGTAGATACTAATTACCCTGTTACAGCTATTATTAGGCTAGATTTCCAGAACTTGAAAAATCTAAAATTAAAAAAATATGATATTCCTTTTAATTATGCTGATAGATTAAATTCAACTTTTTATAAAGAATTGTTACATACTATAAAACTTAACTATAGTAATAATTTTACTGCATGAAACATAGTTCGAATTTATTATATCAAAAACTCACAAATTTACATCAAATTAAAACTTGTTGAAGATTATCAATTTAACCCAATTATAGATAATAAAGTAACAAAATCAAATATTTATAACTATAATTTACCTTTAGCTATAAGAAATAAAATTATAGTAAATGATACAAAATTAAATCAGCTAAAGAATTTTATTATTAAAAAAGGAGAGTATATTAAAAGATTAGAAAAAACTAGGAAAAATACAGAAAACTCTCTTTTAATAAAACTAAAAACTGAATTACTTTGGGAAACCAAGTTATGAATTTTACTAAAAAACAGGAATAAAACCTAAATAAACTAATTTTAATTTATAGAATTTTATAATTTATATTACTATTAAAGATGGTACAAGCTGCAAAGTACGTTGGAGCAGGTTTAGCTGCTATTGGACTTACAGGAGCGGGTATTGGAGTAGGTACAGTTTTCGGATCACTGATTACTGCCACAGCTCGAAACCCTTCTCTAAAACAACAATTATTTAGAATTGCTGTTCTAGGTTTCGCTATTGTTGAAAGAATTGGTCTTTTCGCTTTAATGATTTCATTCCTAGTTTTATTCGCCGCTTAATTAACACATAGTTGTTAAAATATAATAAATAAAAAAACAAAATAAAAAATAAAAACATCTGGGCGGGCTTAGTTTAGTTGGTTAGAACAATAGATTGTGGCTTTATAGACAGAGGTTCAAATCCTCTAGTTCGCCTTAACATAACCCATTAAAATTAACTTAATAAAAATTAACATGACTCCAGCTTAATAATCTCAAGTTGGAGGGTCCTTATTGATTAGAAAAAATATAACGATAGCGCGTTGGTTATTTTCTACTAATCATAAGGACATTGGAGTTTTATATTTAGTATTTGCACTTTTTTCAGGTATGGTAGGAACATCGTTGAGTTTATTAATTCGACTTGAACTTGCTGCACCTGGAGTCCAATATTTACAGGGAGATCATCACCTGTATAACGTTATCGTAACTGCTCACGCAGTTTTAATGATTTTCTTCATGGTTATGCCTGCTCTAATTGGAGGATTCGGAAACTATTTTGTTCCTATTATGATTGGAGCTCCTGATATGGCATTTCCTCGATTAAACAATATTTCATTCTGATTATTACCTCCTTCATTAATCTTAATTAGTGCTTCACTATTTGTTGAAAATGGTGTAGGGACAGGATGAACACTTTATCCACCTCTTTCAAGTATTTCTGGTCACTCAGGAGGAGCTGTTGATCTAGCTATTTTTAGACTTCACCTTACAGGATTAGCTTCTCTATTAGGTAGAATGAATTTCATTACAACAGTTGTTAACATGAAATCACCATCTATGGGATGACACCAATTACCACTATTTGTTTGAGCCCTATTTGTTACTTCATTCCTTCTTTTACTATCATTACCAGTTTTCGCTGGAGCAATTACAATGGTTCTAACTGACCGGAATTTTAACTCTACATTCTATGACCCAGCTGGTGGAGGAGACCCAGTTCTTTTCCAGCACCTATTCTGATTCTTCGGGCACCCTGAAGTTTATATTCTAATTATTCCTGCTTTCGGTATTATTAGACATATTGTTCAAACTTTCTCACAAAAACCAATTTTCGGATACTATGGTATGGTTTATGCTATGATGTCTATTGGAGTTCTTGGTTTCATTGTTTGAGCCCACCACATGTTCACAGTTGGTATGGATGTTGATACACGAGCTTATTTTAGAGCTGCTACACTAATTATTGCAGTGCCTACTGGTATTAAAATTTTCTCATGATTAGCTACATTACAAGGTGGATCATTAGCTATTTATACTCCATCGCTATACGCTCTTGGATTCATTTTCCTATTCACAGTTGGAGGTATGACAGGTATTATTCTTGCTAATGCTTCTCTTGATATTGCTCTTCACGATACATACTACGTTGTTGCACACTTCCACTATGTTCTATCAATGGGAGCTGTATTCGCTGTACTGGCTGGAGTTTATTACTGATTCCCTAAAATCACAGGTTACCAATACAATGATACATACGGAAAAATCCACTTCTGATCATTATTCATTGGTGTTAATTTAACTTTCTTCCCACAGCACTTCTTAGGATTAAGAGGACATCCTCGACGAATTCCTGATTATCCTGATGCATTCTCTGCTTGAAATAGTGTTAGTTCTATTGGATCTATTATTTCAGTTGTCGCTACATTCTTCCTATTATACATCTTATGAGATGCATTTTACTCACAAGTACCTGTTCAAACAACATGAGATGATGATTCATTCTATACATTACAAACAGCTACTGCTAACCAATCATTAGAATGACTATTAACTACACCTGCTCAATTCCATGCATTTGAAGAATTAGTATTCCCTACTTTCCCAGAAGAACCTAAACCTATTTTAGGGCTTCCTGCTGGTAAAAATAAATAATATATACATATATACATATAATAGATAATATCTTATCTATTATATCTTAATTGCTTATTTATTTTAAGTTTATTTTTAACAAGAATTAGAAAATTTAATATTTCTTTTTCTTCAAATTATTTACAATGGTTAATTTTTTGAGATGCTTAATTTTTTATTTGATATCCCAACACCATGAGCGCTAGGATTCCAAAATCCAGCCAGACCTATTGCGGAAGAAATCTTATCTTTACACGACCAAATTATGTTTTACCTTGTTGGTATTGTTACATTAGTATTCTGAGTAATGATGCGAATTATTATCAAGTATAATAATACTAATAAAGTTTATTCAGAAAAACATATGACACACGGATCACTTATCGAGGTTATTTGAACAATTTCTCCAGCTTTAGTTCTAGTTGCTATTGCATTCCCAAGATTCAAACTTTTATATCTTATGGATGAATGTATTACACCTATTATCACTATTAAAGCTGTAGGACACCAATGATACTGATCATACGAATACTCTGATTATTTTAATGAAGACGGAGAAGGACTTGAATTCGATTCATATATGGTAGCAGAAGATGACTTAGAAGACTCTGATCTACGAATGATCGAAGTTGATAACCGAGTTGTAGTTCCTGTTAATACACATATCCGAATGATTGTTGGATCTGCTGATGTATTACATGCATGATCTGTTCCTTCTTTAGGAGTTAAAATTGATGCCATTCCAGGACGACTTAACCAATCATCATTCTTAGTTAAACGACCTACTCTACTAGCTGGAGCATGTTATGAATTATGTGGAGTTGAACACTCTGGTATGCCTATTGTTATTGAAGCAGCTAAAGTTAATGACTATATTGCTTGAGTAACTGCACAATTCGAAGAATAAATAAAAATACTTATATAAATATTTTTATTTTTTTTCTATTAGTAACATCTATATCAATATTTATATCACTTTCAATATTGATAATATAAAAAATATACGATTTTACATCAACCTTATCATCTTGTTACACCATCACCATGACCAATGGTTGCATCATTCGCAGCTTTAGGGTTCACAACAGGATTAGTTATGTGATTCCACCGATTTTTAGAAGGTGGACTACTAGCTTTTTTAGCATTTATTTTATTAACTCTTACATTTATCGTATGAGTACGAGATATTACACGAGAAGCTACATTCCTTGGGGACCATACTCTTGTTACTCAAAAAGGACTTAAATTAGGTTTCATTTTATTTGTTCTTTCTGAAGCTTTAGTATTCTTCTCATTCTTTTGAGCTTTCTTTCATTCATCTCTTTCTCCAACTGTTGAAATTGGAGCACAATGACCACCCGCTGGAGTAGAAATTTTCGATCCATTTTCAGTTCCATTACTGAATACAATTATTCTACTGTCATCTGGAGCTACTGTTACATGAGCACACCACGGATTACTAGCTGGTAACCGAGCAGATACTATTGCTGGTCTAACAGCTACTGCCACTCTAGGTGCTATCTTTGTTTTACTTCAGGCATTCGAATATTTTGAAGCACCATTCTCAATTAGAGATAGTGTTTATGGTTCTACTTTCTTCACTTTAACAGGATTCCACGGATGCCATATGATTGTTGGTACAACATTTATCTTTGTTGCACTACTGCGAGCAGTATGACACCATTATACTGTTGATCACCACCAAGGAGCAGAAGCAGCTATCTTATACTGACACTTCCTTGATGTTGCATGAATTGGAGTTTATTTATCAGTTTACTTCTGAGCAGGTTTATAAATTTTAATATCTATTTATTTTATATCTATACAATTATCATTTAAAATAAAATAATACTATTATGGAGAGACACAGAATGAGAGGATCGCATAGTTGGCTTATTGCGAACCCCTTCTAAGGGTTGGGTAACACCATCGGGAGTTCGAATCTCCCTCCTCTCGTTTTTTACTATTAATTCTTGATGATAAATAATACATCTGATAAATTGCCATTCCTTATTGTATTTAATTTTGTTGCCGGTTCCGATACTTATGTACCTATTCCTTTAAAAGCAGCTATTGTTACTGCTGATAAGAATAGAAAAATTGCTTCAGAGTTACAAAAAGCTAATAATGTTCTCTGACCTAAATTTACTGAAGACACTTCTAAATCTATTGCCTTTGATTCATCAATAAAACTAAGTGAAGTAAAAGGTAAACTATTTTTGGTTCTTCAACTTAATGAAAAAAATTCTAATTATAAATACGCTACTGTTAAATATAATGCTTATCCAACTTCTAATGATGAGCTATATTCTCCTATTCCTGTTTTAACTAATTATTTAGGAATAAAACAGAATAGTATTTATGAACAGTTGGGTAACACAGGAAAAAAAGCTAGTTATAACTACCAAATAAGTTATAAAATTGATAATTATAATAACTTATTTCAAAATAACATATTTTCTAATATTAAAACTTTGCCTATTGTTAGAGGTGGTCCTTTAAAGGCTCGCTTTTATAAGGCATTTCCAATTCAAAAAGGATATGATGAACCAATCATTGGATCCTCATTTTACTCACCACATTGAACATGAGTGCCCTGTTTAATTCAGCCGAAATCATTTAGGGAGCCGTTTGATTACGAAATTCAATGTTTGAAAAAAAGCGGACAAAACCCACAGATAATTGCAGCTATGTACAAGCACTTAATGCAACTCTCTAAAAGTGGAGTACACTTTATGTGGATTCCTGTAAAATTTCTGTCTAATTGTTATTTTTATTATCCCACTTTACAATCTATTCCCGGACTTGAAGACGGCTTCAAATCTAAGAAATATAATAAAGTCGGACCTAATAAAGAAAGCATTAAAGAAATCTTGTTAAAAAATGGAAACCCTACTATTAATGATCAACAATATATTGTAGATAAAAAAGCAGATGGTAGACCTGGAATACCAAACCATTTAAAACAATACTTTAATAACCAATTAGGAATCTCTCGAGCTTTTTGAGATAGTATGGCTGGATTTTGATGACAAGATGAATATATGCAGCCCAATCTAAAAGAGACTATGCCAGTCAACCTTAATTTCCAATATTTCCCTCCTTCTATTGTTTCCAAATCTACACTACTTACAAAAACACCAGATACTAAACCAGCATTACAATTGTTAAGTAAAATGGTAACCAACGAAGGAATTCCAACCTATATGCTTCACATGCGATTACATAATATTGTTCTAAATGATAAAGATCATACAGTACTACCTGTTAGAACTAATCCACTATATCCGTATTTTGGTGATGTTCTTCAAAATACTTACTCTGTTGACCCATGAGGTGAAGATAAATCTTTTAAGCATTGTCTTACACCTCCTTCACCTGTATTTTTTGATACAGAGATGATAAAAACTCATGCACATCTAGCTGCTGAATATGGAGGAACCCACTGAAGAGAAACTATTAATACACAAAAAATAGATTATAGAACACAACATATCTTTGAAAATCCTAATAATCAAGCTATGTTACAATATCTTTACGTTTTTTCACCATTTCCATTAACTTTATTTGACTTTGATTTAGCATTATTATCTTCACAATTATTTTCAATTAACCCTAATTATCTCAAACCAACTAAAGAACATACTGTTTATAGACCAAGTGATGATACATATAATACTAACCTATGACAAGTTATAAAATTTTTTTATCAATTTGATAAAAAAACTAATGATTGATCATCTGAGTTTTTTAAGTTTATAGATGATCTTAAAGGCAAATATAATAAAGAGAATAGCTTAAACATTGTGGGAAATAACATAAAAAATGCACCAAAATATATTAATGACAATGGTGATGATTTTTTAGACTGAACACCTGCTATAATGAAACATCTTATGCCTCATAAAAAACTCGGCAAACCATCCCAAGAGATTTCTAATTATTTTATTAAAAAATCTTAATTATAAAAAGAAAAAACTAAAAATTGACATGATTGAAATACTATATTACTTTATAATTTCATATTAATTATTGGTAAGGGGTGGTAGGGTGGAGTATTTCAATTATCACCAATATTTAATAATATATAATTTATCAACTATAGTTGCCATATACTCCTAAAAATAAAAAACGAATACTATTCCAACGACAACGAAAAACTGCTTTACCAAACACCTCATTTCCTATTGCTAACTTTTTTCTGTATCTAACAAAAAGGAGAGAAATCCCTCACTCAATTATTTGACTAATGTTTAAGGTTGCTAAATCAACCTTAAAAAAACGTGGAAAGAAACAATATTCATTTTTCATTCAGCCTTTTCCTAATTTATTACTAACTAAAAAACCATTAGGAGCTATGATGGGAAAAGGTAAGGGGAAACCGGACCACTGAACTTCAATTAACAAAGGAGGTGCAAGAGTTTTTGTTTCACCACATTACAATAAATCCACATTATATACTGCCAAAAAAATTAAAGCTTCCTTTAATTCTAAAGTTGTAATTGGTAGTTATCCTTCACAAAAACATTTTGAAGAAAAAGCATTACCTGCAAATTTGGCATAACTACTATAACAGCTATAATAGCTATAAAAAGCAAGGATGGACGCCTAATTGGTTTGGCGATGGTCTGTAAAACCATTGTGGTTTCACGTTGTAGGTTCAAGTCCTGCCCATCCTAATAAAACATAATAATCTTTGAATACTACTGAGCTTGATCCTGGCTCTCTAATAAGGCTTACGTTAAAGAATACACATGCTTGTTTGAATCTAAAATATAGATTCAGCTTAAGGGTGAGTAATACCTTGTTAATAGAGATAATAGAAAAGGGATAATCTATTATATATTTAATACTTTTTTTCTCAAAACAAGGGACCGTTAGTTGTAATATAGACTTAAATGATTAGGTGATTCAGCACCCACATCAGCTTAAAGAGCTGGCCTGTTTATCTTGCAGCAGTGAAGGACTTTGGACAATGAGCGAAAGCTTGATCCTGCTTAACGTACGAATAACTGACAGAGTACTACTTAAAATGAAAGTCACTCTTATTAGAACCGTCTAATTGCCGTGCCAGCAGACGCGGTTAAACGGCTGGTTCATGCCTATTAGAATTATACGAGCGTTCCGGGTTGGAAATACTTTACAGAAACCTAAACAAATATTTTATTGCAATCAAAGAAAAAATAGGATATATTTTATGGGTATTTGAACGGTTGATATTTACTTTAAGTTTAGCAGTTAAATGCATTGGAAACTATGTCGAGAACTTTGATATATTTATGGCTATTTTCACTTCACACAATTTTGATGGAAATAGGGATTAACAATCCATAGATTTTCTATTGCCATATTAATATCTTAACTGAGGGACAGCCAAAAAACTAACGTTTTCTTCCATCACAATACCTACGTACTACAACCAAGGCATGGGGATCAAAGAGGATTAGTGACCCTTATAGTCCATGCTGTCAACTCTGGGAAACTTCTACATTGAACTTAATAAATCAATAGGAGTTGTTTACGCATTATTACCTCGCTCGGCCACTACCATCGCAAGATGAAAAACCAAAGGAATAGAGAGCCTGAATTATGCTCGGTGGAGCATCTCGTTTAATTGGTAATCACGCCAGAAATCTTACCTCAATTATAATCTAGGATGATAAATCGCAGGTGGTGCAAGGTCGTCGTCTGTCCGTGATCTAAGTTGTTAGGTTAGATCCTTTAACGGACGCCACTCTCGGCCAAATTAGGGTGTAGGTTAACTCTTCTCTACATAAGTTAACCAGAATTCCTAGAGAACTAAGACAGATCAATTTGCCCTTGATAGAGAGGGCTACAGAGGTGCTACTTATAACAATCACAGCATAAAAATTGCAGTTTCGGATCGATAGCTGAAACTCGAAATAGTAAAGTTGGAATCGAAAGTAATCGCTTATTACCACGTCACGGTGAATTCCACAATTCGGGGCTACTAACTGCCCGCCAAGGTCGAAGAATCTTGACTTATGTGTATAATCGATATTCTTTTACTTAATCTATTATACCTTAAGTTATTGAGTACATGATTTAAGGCGTAACAGGGTACCGATACGGGAACGTGTTGATGTCAGAATTTATTTTTATTATTCTTATTGTTTTTATTGTTTTTATTATTTTTATTTTTTTATTTTTAATAATCTCTTAGCTCAGAGGTAGAGCGGCGGTCTTACATACCGTAGGTCGAGGGTTCGATCCCCTCAGAGATTATTCATATTACAATACTCCAATAGGGATTGGCCTAATGGTAAGGCAGCTCACTTTGGATGAGTTGATAGATGTTCGAATCATCTATCCCTAACTTAATTATTTTAACTTTAAATAGGGGAGATAGCACAATTGGTAGTGCAGCATGTTTGCATCGTGAAGGTTGGAGGTTCAAGTCCTCCTCTCTCCAATCTTATCATATTATTGTGTTCGGAGCGTGGCGAAATTGGTAGACGCGGTGGTTTTAGGAACCATTGAATTCTTTCATGGGGGTTCAAGTCCCTTCGCTCCGAAATACACTAGTACAGGCTGCTTAGTTTAATGGTAGAACGCATGGCTTCGAACCATGAAATGGGGGTTCAAATCCTTCAGTTGCCTAATGCTAGCATTCTTTTTCTCAATTGCACTATTCTCTGCATTGATGGTTATTAATTCAAAAATTCCAGTTCATTCTGTTCTATGACTTATTCTTACTTTTGTAGCATCCACTGCTTTATTCTTATTTTTAGGTATCGATTTTATCGCTGCTCTAATTGTAATTATTTCTGTTGGTGCTGTTGCTATTTTATTCTTATTTGTAGTTATGATGCTACACATTAAAACTATTGAAATTAATGAAAATCTTACACGATACTTGCCTGTTGGATTCTTACTTGGGATCCTTTTCTTTACTTTAACTAGATCTGCTGTTATTCCATTATCATCAGATTCTATGTTCTTACCTGTTTCATTACAATGATCATCATTAATCTCTACACTTAAACCAGTACATTATATTGGAATTGCACTTTACAATCAATTCCCTTTTGCTGTTATCCTTGCATCTATTTTATTATTAATTGCTATGGTTGCAGCTCTTGTGCTTACTACTACAGCACAACCACAATTCCAAAATTTTCAGGAATTATGAAAACAAACACATACTGATCCTAAAAAAGCATTGTCACGACAAAAATAACTTTTGGTCACACTAATCCAGGATATTGTCGTTGTGCGGTTGCGGCCTAGGGTTTGGGACCTTAGTTCGGAGGTTCGACTCCTCCTGTCCTGAAATATTCTCAATCTTATTTGAGATATTTTTACAATTTATCATTTATAATTTATTTATGATGATTCGAAAAAATCAAGCTATTCTTAGAATTGGTAATGATTTACTTGTAGACTATGCTACACCTGCTAATATTAGTACATTATGAAACTTTGGATCTTTATTAGGTATTATCTTAGTTGTTCAAATCGCTTCCGGTTTCTTCCTAGCTATGCACTATATCGCACATGTTGATCTTGCATTCTACTCTGTAGAACACATTATGCGAGATGTTAGCTTCGGTTGACTTATTCGATATATTCACGCTAATGGAGCTTCTATGTTCTTTATCCTAATTTATATTCACACTGCACGAGGTATGTATTATGGATCATATACATCACCTCGAGAATTAGTATGAGCTATTGGAGTTGTTCTATTTTTACTTTTAATGGGAACATCTTTCATTGGTTACGTTTTACCTTGAGGACAAATGTCATTCTGAGGTGCTACTGTTATTACTAATATGTTATCGGCTATCCCTGTTGTTGGTACTGAAATTGTTCAATGAATTTGAGGAGGGTTCAGTGTTGACCAACCTACTCTAAACCGATTCTTTGCTATTCATTTCTTACTTCCTTTTGTTATTGCGTTATTCACTATTCTTCATATTTTAACACTTCACCAATATGGAAGTAATAACCCAACAGGATTAGAATCTAATATTGATAAGATTCCATTCACACCATACTACTCTTCTAAAGATATTATGGGAATGGTTCTATTCTTCTTATTCTTCTCAACATTCGTATTCTTCGCACCTAACTTACTAGGACACCCTGATAACTACGTTGTTGCACAACCACTTGTAACTCCAGCTAGAATTGTTCCGGAATGATACTTCTTATTCGCTTATGCTATTCTTCGATCAATTCCTAACAAAGGACTTGGAGTATTAGCTATGGTTGGATCAATTCTTATTTTACTTATTTTACCTTACGTTCACACAAGTAAAATTCGATCTAATGCGTTCCGACCTATTTCACGAAAATTATTCTGATTATTCGTCGCTAACTTTGCAATTCTTACATGAATTGGAGGACTTCATCCAGAATCTCCTTTTGTTGAAATTGGACAAATTGCTACAGTAACATACTTCGCGTATTTCTTAGTAGTAATACCAGTTTCAGGAGTTCTAGAAAACAAATTATTAAAACTTTAATTGATTTAAATAGATTAAACTATAAAAAAAACTTTAATTTATTTAACTAAATTAAATCAATTAAATTTTGTGGGTGTGTAGGAGATAGTGTGTGTGAACTTGCAGTTGAACTTGCAGTGATTCTCTTTTTTCTATTTTCTATTTTCTATT
>PDIP01000009.1:160261-197204 GCA_002811645.1 Corallochytrium limacisporum | reverse complement strand
GAAGTAGAGAGGAAAGGGGGGAGGGGGGGCGGGATTAAGGGGGGAAGACGGGGAGAACAAAAGGGGACGGGCCCCCCACGGTTGATGCGCGGGTGTACCAAGTACCGGTTCTAAGCACGAACTAGCCCCATTTCCTCTCTATTGTACGCTGGCGGTCCACAGCTTCCCTCGCCGGACTGTGTTTGGAAGGCACGGTAGGAAAAGTGTGCTGTAACGACCTTATGCATAGAGTGACTGGTGTAGTTTATGCCTGGCCCATCAGGTGTTTGAGACGGATCGATGGATAAATGTATTCGGCTGGCTGCGGATCTTTGTTCGCAGCTTGTTCCCCGCTATTTGAGTAAAAAGTAGTCGATGAGCAGCCTGTGGCACCTGTGTTAAGTGCCAACGAAGGAACCAAATAGCACCGCGAAGTTAAGCGATTAGATGAAATGGATGTGAAGATTCAAAACATTCTCCTGGAGCTACAAGTAGACGCTCTGATGCACGACTGTGCAGACATTGATGATGTGCTGGGCACATCCTCCGGGCTCCAGGCAGAGCAACAGAAGTCAGAGCAATCAGAGCAACAAACCAAGCCTAGTCCCTTACCGCTTGTTCCCTATGGAATGGATGCGGCAACATTACCATCGTCCTTCTTCCAGGAACCTAAGGACGTTCCGTCTCCCCCGCCAGTGCCCCTCCGGCTTCAACAGGCCGATGCTGGCTTCACCGCCCTCATCGAGTCCGACTGCACAGTGGAGTCCCTAACCTGGGGATCTCCTGGCTTGGAGAGTGCCTTGTGGAGCATGGATGATCTTGGAGTCGATGCACAGAGTCCGCTCCATGATGTCCTGGAGCCAATGACAGCAGACCAAGAATAAGCGCAATCGCGCCCATGTCTACAATATGATGCATACTACATAGATTTGTTACAGAAAATAAAAACGTGATACCTAACGGTTGTGACATAGACACATATTGTGAATCCAACACAGACAAACATGCATGCACACGGCGTTGGAAAGCGAGCTGCGTACTTACTGGAACAAGCTGTGGATCGTGGTTGGTTAAATTGTATGGTTGGCTAAGTTGAAATGCAAACTACGTTCATTAAATACTTTATTTCATAGGTTCAATGGACTAAACATGTCTTACTCGTTGTGTTCACATGAGATGATAAGTTACGTTTCTAATTTACTGGTTCCCACCAGTTAGATGGGTATATAGCGTATGGTACCATTGGAAGATGGAGTCGCCTAGTACGGATGATGCGGGTGCAGCTGCCTCACTCTTGTTGGCAAAAAAGCTGTAAAATTGGTGGTATGCAGAAAAAATGGGGTGCTCGTCGAATTCGGACTGAATGGGATCCGGACCGCCAGTGCCATCTAGGGTAAGATGACGTCCGGTATCAGTGCTGCTTTGCATGGAATTGACCTGGTTTTATTTCTTTCTATCTAATTTCTCTTACACGGACTTATCGCTTTGGTATGATCTATCACAAATGTTGATTCCTCCTGAACAAAATTAAATTTTAAATACCCAGGAGGCCATTCGACCAAGTGGCGCGTTAGGAACGTTTTCCGGTGTGTACCATATTGCAAATCCCACGTCCTGGCGACTTGCTTGACTCCCATCACCCGCCCCGTATACTCCCACTATACCAGCCGGAGGGTATGTACTCGAACGGGGTGGGTAAGGAAAGGAACTATCAACGTCTTTTTCGTTTCTCGTTGACCACAGGTTTTGCTGCCCTGTTATTATAGCAAATATAGGCGTTCCTGGGAAAAATACGGCTAGGATCAGCAACGGCATCAGCAACACATTCATGGTCTCGGTACATTCAGTATCGCTGGTCGCACCGGAGCCACAAAGAAATATTTCCCTCCGCACCTACCGTTTAACTCCCAAACGTGAAAAGGTGGTAGTCTGAACTTGCTGTCCGCGTAAAGATTTGACAGCCGGGGAGTGGGTTCAGAGGGCGGGTCTCTGCTCCTTTCTCTTCCCTCTAAGACTGGGGCGCGCTCCTCCCGGTAATTAACGGCACACAACCACCGTAGAGAGAGGGAAGACTGCGGAAGGGGATGGTGTGCGCCGGTCTCCATATCCAATGGCTTGCGGCGCTGCCTAACCTGCCTCCCCTAGAGGTGCGGCGACAGAGCCTACAAGGGAGGAAAAACATACCGGTCACAAAAGGAGCCGTTCCCATACAGCCCCTATGAGCCGACGGTTGGCCTCTGCGCAAGCACTCTCCAGCCCGAGACATACTTCCCAGAGGCGCCACCATCCATGGTCGTCTTTCTGTTGTGATCTCACTTGGTGTGTAGTGGGTCATCTACCAGTAGCACCCCTGGTGGTGACTCTTGTGCCAAGATTGGACTTTCAGGTCCGGGGCTTACCCGTCCAACCGGGTACGCAGAAAACCCACTGAGCCACACTACAAGTTCATCAGATACCACAGGCCCGTCACCCGCTAGGCAGCGCCATCTACTCCCTATTGATGCATTGTTGTCTGTTTAGATGTTCGACCGGGACCTTGTAGCCCCCCCCCCCTTCCCACATTTGGTTTGAATCGGCACGAGAACCGAACTCTGACAGTGGTCTGCGCCAGGGGCCGGCTCAACTTCTGGGCTCTTTAGTGTGTGGTGAGGGATGGGATAGCGTCAAATTGATCCGCGTCGGAGATGTTCTTGAGTTTTCCGGACAACATTGACAATGAATTCTTCAGGCCCCAGTTAAAGTTTTGGATAACAGGACGAAACGACACCCACACAATGTTTCAGAGTACCCTTGTCATCTGTGTATGAACACCACCTTTGCGCCTGCGGACCATTCACTCAAAAGATGATGGCTGCAAGAAGCATTAGCAGTGTGTCGGAGCTGCTGACCTCACCAGAACAGAGAGTTACCTGTGTATCCCTGTGGTTTCGCGGTCCACCCCTCTCCTCTGTCGAACGGGTCAAGCATTTTGACATTTCCCACTGCGCTCGACTCAGTGGAGTACTCCACGGAGTCTTCATTTCGTGTACAGGTGCACAGTTTCGATGATTTAGCACCGTTGCAGGGCACTGTCTAGACACGCCACACACAGTCGAGTACCAGTTTCCTTTTCTGTCCCGCAGGTCAGCTGCTCCTGTGCTGGAGTGGGGCGGCAGATATGCTCTCGGCTGCCCCACCGAAACACGATTCTCACGGCACGCACGAACTTGGAACCGAGGATCCCGTAAAACTGCCCTTATCATTTTGCGAAACATGATCGTTCTGATAAATACTCATTTTTTGAAGCAAATGCAAATAGGACAACGAATAGGGAAGCGCCAACGAAGACAACCCTCAGACGGGCTGGGCTGGTCTGCGCAGAGTGTAATGTGCGATATAGCCTTGAGCACTCTCATTTCAGTTTCAAGATTCTGGTGTCGCTGCGACGAAGAAAATGACAGCAAGAAGACGGGGGCCGGATGAGGGAGGAGCTTGTCAATGGAATCCCATTGATGAAGGAAAGTGTATATCATCTGATTCTCTGGGTCATGCTGCGATAGTGAGGGATCTATAAAGGGAACAGCTAGAGTGTGTAGAGTTCCCGTTGGGATTTACGATGCCAGTGGATGACTTGCGAAGACGAATCCACAATCCGTAAGCAAGAAACCTGTGAGGGTAGGATGGGTTATTGCCCTGGCTCAAATTGCAAAGCCCGCGCCCCCCTATTGTCCGCGGACCTCAGAGCTCATTGTAGCTCCTTCCAACTTATTAATTGTAGCACTGGGTTCCATCAGTTAAGCGATGTGCATCACATACAAACCAATCCTCTTCGATCAGGCAAAGAACGGACATGAGTCACACCAACAACAGTGCAGTCATGTGGCAAGTTGTGGTCGCCGGAGTTGTGCAGGAGGCGCCATCAGTATTCCATCAGGCATCGCACCAATTATTCATAATCAATGTAAAGGGGGTTTACCCAATGCTTTCCACACATGATTCAAAATCCACAGCGGGTGGATGCATGTGGGATGCATGATCGAACGACATCTTCGCTGCATCACACTCAGAGCTGGCTTGAGATTTTTCCGGACCAAAGCGCGCGTACTGAGTGGCTCGGCCTTCCCTGCCTCCCTCTCTCTCTCTCTCTCTCTCTCTCTCTCTCTCTCTCTCTCTCTCTCTCTCTCTCTCTCGGCCTTCCCTGCCTCCCTCTCTCTCTCTCTCTCTCTCTCTCTCTCTCTCTCTCTCTCTGTCTCTGTCTCTCTCTCTCTCTCTCTGCGTGTTCTCTCTCTCTCTCTCTCTTTCTGCCTACCTCACTCCGCGATTAAATGACCAATGCTTGCTATAGAATACGCACATTAATACGAATCCAGAATTATAGGAAACTGACAATATGTTTATTATGAAACCCTAGACATGACCAGGGATGCGGATGAAAAAGCGAAGGTCTAGGGTGCGCACCTTAGTTCCTTGTAAACCGACCGACAGAGTATATCTTTCCAAAGGTGGTGTCGTATGGAAACCATTCGATAAAAAGGAAAAAAATACAGGATACAGAAAAAAAATAAGGGAAACTCTACTCGCGTGATCTCTCTCCCATTGCAATGGCTTGTCGTTTGTCTCCCGGTCTCGCCTGGGAAGAAACGGGAGCGAGGCGTAGAAGCGGGGGGGGGGGTTATTAAAGTAGAACTTCAATGCGCTTGAGAACGCTAAAAAAAAAATTGGTCTCTGTCATTTTTATTAAGGAGCAAAAGAAACTTTCCTGCAAGAGCGAGAAAGAGGTCTTCTCTTTTTGTTTTTTTTTAGTTGGGGAGAGGAGGGGTCCGATCTTCCCCGCAGAAGAGCAATTCATTTTCAAACCATCGAACAAGAACGAAATGGAAAATACAATAAAAAAATATGGAACTAAAAAGACACGGAGGAAAACACATCGAAATTTTCGCAAACTGCGAAAGCTAAAACAAGAAATCTCCGTCTCCTTTGGCGGGGGTTTCGGAAGTGGGAGATGAGGAAGGCTTTGGTATATATTTGGAACGCAATGGTTGGATAAGTCCATAAGAAAAGTTGGTGTCCTCGATTGCTTCAGCTTCTCATTAGAGTTTGGTTCTGTGCTAGCGGAGCATGGGTTTTTGTCCGGGACTTTCCCATCAATGGTCCAAGATTATCAAACTGGGACATGTATATTGAATGAATGCATTGGCATCGTTGACGGGGTCCCGGTGTGTGCGTACATCCTCACGACACGGCTCACAGCGCCACGGGGGTAAGGGTGGGAAAGATCACAACGACCCCGTGAACTGGCGAGAACTGCTGAGCACAAAACTGTGTGCGAAATGCAAAGTCACCGGAGTCATCTAAACGCAAAGCAGCATCATACGAAGGCACGGGAGACAGCTGAAACGGAACTGTTTCCACACACCACACCCAAAGAGTCTACAAGCACTGTCAAACTGCTGCAATGCAAAGCACACCCGCAGCAGCACCCACCAGTTCTGCGTCACTCACACTGTGCTCCGACTTTTGGTGTGGATCTTGGATCTTACGACTTTCTTTTGCTCCCCCCCCTTACATCCCCGCTGCGCACACGACCAAAAGTTTCTCGTTTCGGGGAGAACCCGGGCACAGAGGAACTTTTAAAGCTACCAACCTGCAGAAAAGGGAACGCATCAGTCACCACCATGATGCAAAAGTAATGGACTGATTGTGGATTGTGTGTCATTGGACATGGGCATTCTTCATACTTGTGCTGATGTCTGCTGACATCTTGGCTCGGCTTTCCCCGTTCCTGATGATGAACCGAGTTAAGATGTACGTAGTGCCTTGATGTGCTCATTTCCACAAACCATTTGTGTATTAAATGTATGTTTGGATCTTACCACTATAATTCGCGAGCTCACCTAGTGAGATGGTAGGACAGTAGTATCACCCAGTACATCTTCTTTATTCATCTTGCATTACCTTGAATACTGGGCACCATGGCCCGACATGTCAGCGGACTTCATGGGAAATAAGGAGGATGAAAAGGGTAGGCGGTCGTTTTTTTAAAAGATTAGGGGTCAGCAAAGAGGGCTGCAGTCCAAGGCGGGGGCCCCAATAGACACGAAAAGGGGGACGGACCCATACGATACACACCCGCCCCTACGGCTTCCAAGAGTCCTGGCCCATTTGGCTCCACCTCGCCTCGCCTTGTCCATGGGCACTTACTACTCGCTAGGGTGGGATGCCTGTGCGCTATTATTACTCCAGCCGGACCTAGAGCGAGCATGTTGAATGGCGAAAATCTGACACGGTGTACATTGCGGTTTAAAGTGTATCAGAAACGCGCGATGTTATGTGACGATGATGATGGCAAGGGGAAGGACGTATGATGTGGGTTGGACATGCACAGAGGGATTTGAAACTCGATTTAATTGGACTCGCTCATTGACGTAGTGATTTCTTCGAACCCTGAAATGCGCGCTCGTACGTAGGGTGGTGAATCTGATGCAACCTACATGACATCAAACATTTTTAGGTGCTTGCGAGGGTATCGGTGGCGGTCGGAGAGCTGAAGATGCTTCTAAGGTGCGAGAACACGGGCTTGCCGCATACTAGGGACCCGCCACTGTTTGCTACTGGATGGGGAGACAGGAGCATGCTTGGATGTCCGCACTTGTAAGACACAAGCAAGCGTTCAGAAAGAGGTCCCCATTGACAAACCCAGTGGCAACAATCGACTCGTCTGTCCACATCGATCAGGAGTCCATTTTTGAGTGTTGCACGATTGATCCGGACATAAAATTCATAGGCTGCTGTGATTAAATTTGATGTGAAATGGAAATATATTTTTGATTCATTATTTTATTTAAATATTTTCAGTTCAAATCCCAGGCACCTAGCTGTGCACTTTGTTTATGCTGGTGAAGCTTGCGGTAAACAGAGTGCTGCTGGTGAACCGGCCTTTGAACCGATAGGAACTCTCCTCGCGTTACTATCCATTCGCTCTTCACTACTCCTTCGAAGTGCGCAGTACATTGCAAGCACACAACACTCCAAGGTCAGAGCAGGAAGTACCAGTTTCCTAGGACGGACCTTTTGTGAACACAATGGTAACGACATATGACTTACGCCTCTTACTTTTACCTCCTACTCTTGACAGGGAATGAGCTCTGCCTGCCATCCATAAAGTGTACGTAATTTCTGCTTTCTTCACATAAGGCTGAGCTCTGCACCATGGTGGCGCCCTGCAGATCAACAATCGGGATCACTATGCAATTTGGTGCCAAGATCTGTCAGTTCCCAAAACCCGTAGTTTATGTGCCATCTCCACGAGAGGCAAAAAATCGGCGATAGTGCCATAACTTCGATCGGAATACCATGGTGAGAAGAATCCGTATCGAACCAACGCACAGAGACCAGTGCCAACAAAGACCGTACATCGCGAGAACCGTATGCTTTACCCACAGTGGTTCTGCGTCTGACTATTACCGACCGCACAGACACTGGACGGCATATAGCCAGGGAACTAAGTGCTGTTTATTGCTACTGGTACAAACTAGGGATGGTCTCAACAAGAAATCTCCAGGAAGAAAATGTGGGATTGGACAACTCTCTTGGATCGTAGGACGATCCCTAGTTGGATATCTCGAGGCCGGTGATGTGGGCAAGGTGGCGAAGCGGTTTCGGTTACTGGTCCTAAAAATAAGGCCCGTTGGCAACTCGAAGTGTTGACACTGCGGCCGCGTAAGACGAAAACTGGAAGGAAAGAAGTTCAGAAAGAAAGGGTGAACCAGATCGACTATGGTTGAGTGGCTCTGACGCGGGTTTGTGGGCTCGATCGGGAGCGTTCTCTCTCCCCGTCGAAACTGAGAAATAAACTACCACTCAGAAAGTGTTTGTCATGAAAGCAAAACTTACAAGGAAGACCGCGGGAGTGCACACCCAAACACATAAGATGCAGCACCAGCATCATCACGATAGCGTCGAGGGAATATCGAGCTCCATGGATGCGACATCGGGGACTATTTGCGGAGTGAGCAGACGATGGTCCATACCATCATACACCAGCGCTGCAGTTCTTTTAGTACAGGCTTCGCCCATTTTCTAGACGTCCTCACCCCGCAGCGGGTGCATGGGATGCTGTGGAGCCCCAAGGATCTTGTTGTGACTTAAGCTGAACCCTAGCTTGCACCCTCCCCCAATCGAAGCAGCATACAAACTGTCCACCCTTGCGGGTTTAGAGACTCTGGGACCCGGCAATGGACGGACAGCCGAGGTAGAAGGTAGAGAACCAGTGAGCCAGCGGAAGCACCAGAGAGTAAGAATACCGATTTTTGTGCGCGGGCGGATGGGTCGATTGCACCGACTTGGCTGACTTCGTGGGGAAAAGAGGGGGCAGAGAGAAGCCGGTTTGACAGCTGAGAACAAAGACATAGACGGAAAGGGGGAGGAGAAGGACTGATTGGTAACGGTCGTAGGTGTACTGGTTTCGTTGGGTTTCGTCTCCGTCACCAGGTGTGGATTGGTGGAAAGAGATCCGCAAATAGCACCCTCCGCCCAAGCAGTTCATCACTCTGGCAGTCAACGAGACTGTATTGTTTTTTTTTCGCTCCTTCTATATCCGTGTGCTCATTACAGACTTGGAACGGCCCAAGATCGAAGGTAAACCATGTGTTTCGACATTCTTCATTTTCCTTCAACGAAACCGACCCTGGCTCGTGCAGGGACCCACACTCTGGATCTTCTTTGCTTTCGTGTAGCAAAGCCAATAGGATAGGAGGGAGCGCACCGAGTTCAGCGAACTAAGGGTTCGTGTGCGCGGAAGGCACCTCTCGGCTCCCGCCTGTCGCCTCCCGCTTATTTGGAAGTTTTACTGGGTGTTCTACACAGATTTTGAAACGCATCGTGTTTGCTGCCATAGGCTTGTGCTTTCTAATATAGCACAGCATCGAATGCCCAAAGACCATGTGCGAAAACTAGATCTCTATTTGAATTAGAGTTTAATACTTGTCTGTCAAGCAATTGAGAGTGAATATGGACAGTGAACTTGCACAAATCGGAAGGAGCCGGTTCTGGGCGGGCACTGTGCCTCGAGGGGCTCTGCATCCCCCGATCAAATGACACTGCAAAGCATATATTCCCCTCGTTCAACCGTTCGGTAAATATATAAGAACCCCGAATGTAATCTTTATGTGGGGGTGTTTCGTCAGGAAAAAGTGTTCCTTGTCGTTTCCCGTGCAGTACGTCGGAGCATAGAGAAACAATTCCTGTGGAATACAATTTCCCGATTGGCGATGGTCCATAGGAGCCCCCAATACAGTGCCCAAATAGAGTTGTACTGGATGTACTGCGAGCGTGCACCGGGGAACATGACCTTTCCGATCAAGAGGCAGCGGGCCACGTTGATCGCTCGCGGACTTAAAGGGCACCTGCTGTGTTTGGATCTCTAGCCAGCATGTTTGGGTACAGAGAAGGGATGTCCCCAAGGCGCTTGGGTATAATTCTACTGATCGCATACCCAAACACTGGTACGAACTTTGTTATAATAGCATTGTATCTAATTCCTGTAGATATGGAATGTATCTTGTGTGGGTGGTTTAGTTTTGGATGGATTTCAATTGCTCGATATTGCTGAGTTTGAGGTAAAAGAGCAAGAACATGACGAAGCGACAAGGCTAGACGATGAACAGGACTCATTTCATTCGGAAATTCATCATCTATTTGACATAGAACAGAAGCAAACAGAATTAATAGCTTTACCGGCGACAAATTTTCAGAAGGGACAGGGGTTGCCACCCCCACGCATACGGACACCTCCCACGTAGATTATCAAGTCATTGCAGACGCCGGTGAGTGTACAGGTATTTTGTATGAGCAAGCCCTGAAGGTCCGAGAAAACAGTACGCTCTTCCAGAGGTCTTTGACTTCTCGCCTTCCTACTATTTACCTACCAATGCGTGGGAGGCACAAGGGTGCAACTGGTGGTGAGTCAGTGTGCAAACTGTACTCTTTTCGCAGTGTGTTTACCACTTTTGATTATGCCTTTATCCTCAAGACCCGTGCTTATCCCCCCCCCTTTTTTCCTCCCTCTCCTACGTTACCATAACTCCACAGTACAGGGCCCAGACAAATATTGTTGTTGCGTTTACATAAGCCTATAGAATTGGCTGCCTTCCCCCCCCCCTTCCCCTTCTCCTCCCCAGCAATAACTCCACGTTCTCATTTACTTTTTCTAGGTTCGGATTCTTTTTCTATTTGGCAGGACGTTTTGATTGGGGTGATCTGACAGAATGCTTCCTTTAATTTAGTAGTCTCGGCGCTAGTAGGCGTCCAGACGTTTCGACATCAAAACAGACATGCAGCTGTCTTCCTTTTTTTCCTTTCTCGGTTTTCATGAAATCGCAAGATTTTCCATTGTTGTGGTTCACCGGCATGTCCTGCGAAAGATTACCTCAGTCTTTCGGGTCGTTTGTAATGTCATGAATACGCGTGCATCGGTGAATTCAGTGTTGTAACCAGCAGGTGTCCAGTCAGACGTGTAGTTTGGATTTCAGGCTGATAGGGAGGTAGTAAATTAGTACTTGGCGCTCTTAGTGACTATATTTACCGTGTTGCAACATCTCTCACAAGTAGGGCTTGTGATGTTTTCATGAGCTTCCTCGACTGTGGTACACATTCGAGCGGAAGGAGGGTTTTTGCTTCGACCACTTGTACCGGCTTGTACCTGCATGCTACAGACATGATAGGACCTTCTGCGCTATTTTTTCTAATTCACTTCAACAAGCCTCCTTGTCTGAATGATAGCAAAGATAGCATATGCGTGCTAGGAAGGAAATATGCCGCTCGCTTGAACACATTGAGTATACGCCATACCCTTGGGTGAATTTACCAGTTCTTCGTATAGTCCCCTTTCGCAAGGTTTGGAACGTTCCGAACGGTTGAGGACAGCCTACAAAACTCAGTATGTTCAATGTGAAAGTGCGCTCGCGACTATGTTTCATCTACAGAAGTACGGATGCAGTGCCCCCGTAAAAGCCCAAACTTGGTTGCGTATCTAAGCGGAGCGGTAGGCACTTTCGTTGATAACTGAGGAAAGGACTTCGACGATGAAATCCGGTCTGCGTACGCAACCGCCCGGTAGCATGGCTGCTATAGAATTTGAATGGACTTCTGTTGATTTTGCGTGAGATTAGCAGGCCCGGAAAACACCAGCCATCAAAAAAGGGGCTCGGGGGGGGGGTCGCCCCGCTTGCCTCGTCTCCCCTGCGTTACTTCGAGATCTAAACACCGATCATAGGAGTGCAATGTTGGTCAGAGAGTCCGACGACAATTCTGACCACGGTATACTGAATGGGCCGGTTCCGGCCAGGGGCCCGCTTGGCCATGATGCAGATGCCCGGAGAATGATGAGAATTGGGGGATCTATGTGGTGAAAATGCTTCTGGTTGATTTCGGCAAGGTACCGGGTACCTTCTTTAGTATTGCCACAGGCAGTAGCTCACCCTAAACGTAGAAAGGATACGCCCGCTGAAACAGAGATCCCTCGCTTTGAAACGAGAATACCCACTATTTGCTTCGATGGTGCCGCCACTTCTACGTACTCGATCCTCCCGTTCGTCTTGTATACCGCACAGGTCACAATTTCTATACAAAATGTACCGAATTGAGAAATTGCCCGCTTTACCGAGGGAGAGAGCGGAGGGGGGGGCTGCGACCGACGCCCCCAGCACCGCTCTGGAGCTGCACGTGCGAGCCTCGCGATCGCCACACACAAAAATACAATGGAGGGGTCCCAAAGGCAATTAGGGGCAAATGAAGACGGCAACACGGGTGCACATGTGGCGAACGGTCCCGACATTTTAAGCGCTGACCCATTGTATTTATAATGGCTGGGAAAACCCTTTTTCGTCACTCCTTGTCAGACTTTCTACCTTTCTTTGTTTTTTTTTTTGTTTTCGTGGAGGGGCTGGGAAAGGCCGGGGGCCCCTACCCCAGTAAACCCCCCAAAATCGATGGGGTCTGTGTCAGGCGCCCCCTCTCCCCCCCCCCCCCGGGGGGGAGCGGAGGAGCAGAGCGAGAGAGAGAGCGAGAGGTGTGGTAACTGGTGGCTAAGAGTAGGAGAGCGAGAGGTTCAGACAACAGGCGATGGATCTGGTTGTGGGGCAGGAAGGGGGAAAGAGGGGAGAAGGGAGGGAGGGAGGGAGGATGGATACCGGCGTAGGTTGACAACAACAATGACTATGGCAAGCATCCTGCCGCTGGAGTAATACGGGCGAGGACAAGAGGACAACAAGCGATTTGACATCGTAATGGGTAGGTACAAACAATGGAAAGCATCCAAACGGTTTAGGCTGACCCCCTTTCCCTCCTCCCCACGGATCGTCCTGGGTGGTGTGGTTTTGGTGTACCTTAGCTTAGTTGAGCCCCGTACCCCTCCCTTGGCCACAGAAATCCTCTAGTCTCTCCAATGTCTCGCTCACTCGCTGGACCGCCCCCACAGTTTTTGACCGGGACCCCCCAATTTTGGGACGAGAGGAGCGCGCGAACAAAGTTTAAAGAAAACGCGAGGGGGGGGAGAAAGGGGGGGGGGAGAGAGTGAAGCGAAGGAAAAATGGGAGGGAAGGGAAAGAGGGTCACAAGACTTGTGTAACAACACACCCTGGAGGAGGAGGAGGCACGAGAGAGATTCGAACCAAAGTACGAAAATCGGGCGGTAGGGCCACAAACTCCAGTATATTCAGTATTGGCGGGCGGTGGATACCGTGGGTTGCCATTCGAAGTATGATTAAGCTGGCAGACTCACACTCTCGTTATCCCTCCACCCTCTTTGAGAATTGGATTGCTGGATTTGGTAGCAGGTTCGGCACTTTCGGCTGACGATACCAGTGGTTGTAATGAAGGACACTGTGCTGTACGAACCTTACATTTACACTGCTTCATATACTTCTTGGGTATTTGAAGTTGACCGCGCGGATCGAGTAGATAGCAAATAACGAATCACTGTATTTGAATCTCATGTATACCGGCTCGACATTACCCATGACCTCCTTTCAGCAGATGAACTACTACCGCCCGTCCACCTACATTGACGATGGCACACACACTAGCTTCTCCGAAGTTACCAACGACATTGTTTCCGTTGATCTGTCCAGTGAGGCATCTCTGCCTCCCTCTCACAACAGTGTGATGAGTGCCCCTGACGCCACTCTACCTGTTGCACATCCCAATGGGCCGAGCCCCGCGGACATGATCTACGGTGCTGGACGTGTCATGGAGCCCCGCCCTCTGGCCCATGATTACATTGGTCAGGACTGGCATCACGAACGTGCTGATCTTATGCTCATGAGCAAACACCAAATGTACTACAGCAACATGATGATGTCCAATATGCCTATTATGCCAACCATGAACCCTGCCCCTGTTATGCAACTGCCCAGCAGCAAACCGGCACCCTCTCTCCCGGTGACCTTCCCGCTGCCTCGTCGCCGTCGTCAGAACGTCTCTGACACCACCAAGCGGCCGTTCGCTTGCAACTGGCCTGGCTGCAACAAGACGTACATGCGGAAGCCTCATCTGAAGGCCCACATCCGCACCCATACAGGTGAGAAGATTTACCAGTGCAAGTTTCCCGACTGCAATGAGCGCTTTGTGCGCTCTGATCAACTGACCCGTCATCACCGCAGCCACACCAATGAAAAGCCTTTCAAATGCCGTGTCTGCTCTCTGTCGTTCGCCCGGTCAGAGCACTGTTCTGCTCATGAGTTCATCCATTTCAAGGCACAACATGATGCTGTCAATGCCGCAATTCGCCCGGATATGAACCAACAATGAGACACAGGTGCCTGCTATTAATCAAAAAACCACTTCCACCATGAAGCATCAAACACACACACACATACACACAGCGAAGAGCGTTGTTGTCCCAGTTGACTAGCGTCTTCGTCATCCATCATGATCGCACACATACATAAATATAAAATCTATATATCGTCCATTGCATTCAATGTCTTCCCCCCCCCCCCAAGCGCAAATCCTACCTTCCTGTGGTCCAAGTGCTATGTCCACTTTTCTGCCTGTGGGCCAATACGACGGTAGGATTTTGCGGGGTCGGACGAGTAAACGGTAGAGCAGAAAGAGATGCTGAGAAAGATCTTGCTCATATCGACGCAGGTTAGAACGATGGATGTGAGGGTCATCATTTAGTTCTAAAATTGTTTCTAAGATGACGATGGTTGCGCTTGTCGCGTCATCCTGAGAGGAATGCCTACAAGTACTATACATTTGAACTGCAAAGTTCGCACTCCATGAAGGCAACCCTCTTCGCATAACCAAATGGCATATGTCAGAGCTTTAGGTAGAAGCGCTCGCAGGAAGTCGAGGTATTTGAATGTGCCGGCGAGTATGAAATGGAATAAAGATAACTGAAGATTTTAAGGATGAAACGACTGGGATAAGCGCCACAAGCCGCGCCACAGAATTTTGTAAACAGAAGACTGAGGATGCTGTTCTCCCCCCCCCCCCATCCCTCCCCCGGGTGCTGCGGGACAATTGCTGACAGAATCAATATCGAAATGTAGCGCACTCGCAAACCTTAATACATAATCAATGACGATGGAATGCCCTTTGCGTCTTGTTTTCCCCTGCTTGTGTCCTCCTGCTTTATCTCAGATTGGTAGAAGGGAAAGCTTATCTTGCATCATCATCATCATCAAGCCGAGGTCGACAACTGCAGGATACCCCAGCAAGCAAGGCCTGCGCTGTCTAAACAGGCCACTGAACGAAGCACTGGGGGCTACGCAAGCACCCATATGCCCCGAGTTGGTGCAAGCACCAAATGGAACAGAATCCGCTGTGGTCTATCCCATCACCAACAAAATGATCAAGCAATAGCCATTTGCTGGCAAACAATCACATCATGGAGAGAATCAGAACATCATTTAACCTGCCCGTTTCGATCAGTTCTTTTGGCGCCGGCTAATGCAAAAAAGGCGTGTCCACAACTTGGCGGCTGTGTGTCATTTTGTCGTCGTCTGGAGTATACGAGGTGCCCTGCAAAAGGTGGCGCACAAGAGGTGCGCCGCGATATTTGTACCTTGAGGGCCGGGACCCGCAAGGGACCCGAACGGAGCTGCATATTTGAATATTCAAAATATTTGAAATATATTTTGAAATATATTGCCTTTTTTCTGTGCTTTATGTCGCTGTGACTCCGAATTAAAGAGACACGCCTCTCTCCGTGTCCACCCGACGCAGTACATTTAGTAAACAGAATCGCTAGCAACTCAATCAAATTTAAGATAGTCAGTATATAATATCACCTTGGACCGGCCTGGGGTGTCTATGGATGGCTTATGAGAGTGGCGACTCCCAGCGGTGAGCACAAGCAACTGTTCAGCTCCCATACTGAAAGTGCTGCACACGACTGATGAAAAACAATCCGGAAATTGTTTACCCTCCACCTTACTTCGCCAGTACGTAAATATCCCCAAATCATTTCCCACATGCCCCCACCTTAGGATAGAAACTGTATTGGCGACGACTAGTCAGTCGCTCCAGCCACCAGTGGCTTGTATATATGGCACCTTGGCCAGTTTGGTGCACTCGCTTTGTTATCAGTCAGTTGGGCACACACCAGGCCTATAGAGCAACCATACACATACACCCCGCGACACAGACCACGGTACAAACACAGGAACGGTGGCCCACCACAGTCTGAAGAGCCAGTGGTTTGAGCGCTGTTGTAGGCGTCATGGCGGTCCGCGCTGGTTTGTGGGCCCTCAGATGCACATTACCCATTTGCTCCTTATAGTCAACTTATTGCATTGATAAAACACCCTCAGACGGGGTATAAAATGTGGTGATTGTGATTCCAATACTAAAACACGACTCTTTTTGTTTATGCTAGCTTGTCGTCGCTCAGGAGGCGTTTGTTCAATAGGATAGAGTAAACTAATCATGGGTGCTATGAACGATATTGCACAGAATGGCCAAGCTGGCCTGCTTGGTGGCGCTGTGCTGGGAACACTTCAAGCTGCCTGGGATGCCAAACCTCAGGTCCAGGACTCTACCCTGCCTCAGCTCAGACACACAGTCTCTGTGATTGGCTCACGGACCGTTATGTTCGGACTTATTGGAATGGCATTTGGTATGGGCAAGGCCGCTGGTTCCATGATCCGCGGAAAAGATGACTCTTATAACTATGTCCCTGCAGCCATGGTAGGTGCAGCTGCAGCGGGGGCAACAAAGGGAAGTTTGCAACTCTCCGTCACTATGAGCCTCGGTCTGGGTGCCTTCTTCTTCGCCTACGCTGCCATGGAGAAGTCTGTTTACCCTGAGGATCAGGCCTCCAAAAAATACTTCAAAAAGCTGCAAGAGCAGGCTGAGAAAATGAAGGAGGCCCAGTAAATCATCAATGGGAAATAAGTTTTAAAACACATAGTTCGGGAGGGGTTCCTCGGGATATCAAAGCCTTAGTATCCAGCTACCCTGATTGGATGTCAAAATAGTCGCGTTAGCAGGGTAGCGTCAAGATAAAACATTAAAACATCGTCCACTCTACAACTCTCTCATCCGATAGGCCCGTGGAGCCTGGCCAGTAGCATTGCAGACCAATGCCTCTGCCTTATCTATTGCTCTGAATATCGTGTAATCAATCGTTCGACCCTTTCACCGTACCGTACTCGTAGGTGACCTATGTTTCAATGACCGAACTGCGGGACAGTGTATGCATGGCTCATAACCGAGCAATGCATGTACCAGGCTCTCGGCGGTGGAAGGTGTGCACTCAGATCGCCCTTCCTGAGCCAGCTGCGCTTCACCCGTTTCCTCCCCCCGCTCTCCCTCACTCCGCACAGTCCCTGGGCTCCGCGTGTGGTCTCTCTGCCCGGCTGGAGCTAAAAAACTCTCCTGAGAGCTCCAAAGGCGGGAGGTAGGGACAAGCGGCGGGGTGAGGGAAGGCTGAGCGGGCGGAGCGAGTTGAACTGTCAAGTAGCGCCCTGGCTCGCGGCATGGAATGAGTTCCTCTTGAACTGTTTTCCCTTTTCCACTTGGTTCCTACAGTTTTTCCGCGTTCTTACGAAGAACTGGGTAACGGCGACAAGACAGAGTGGTTTTCTTTTTGGTTTGTGTTGCATGTGATACAGTGTGGTATTTCCGAACAATGACGCAAAACAATACTCTGGTGAATCAGGTCCACTGCAGTAAAAAGCTGTTCGTGTCAGTAAACCTGTGAACCATCGTACATAGCATTGGAATATTGGCTTGGAAGGAATACACGAACATGTAAATCTTCTACTACATGGGTATAAGTTAAAGAAAAACGCGATAGTCCACAAACATAAAATTCAAAACAAAATAATGTCAAACAATCCAGAGGAAACCCCTCCTCAGGAGAACTCGCCACTACAGAACATGTTCGGAGATGACGATGACGATGAGGAAGTAATCCGGGGTCCTACCACCACTGAGGGAGCAGACAAAGAGACAGCTGAAGGCGAAGCACCAGCTGGCGACGAAAATGGCAATGATGACGCTGTGGACGCACACAAAGAGTTCTTCGGATCCGACTCCGAGTCAGACGACGAAAACGACGCAGCCGCGGGTGACAATGAAGAAGACAAAGACAAGCGGGCTGAAATTGACAGTGGTGATGACGAAAACAAGGACAAGGACGTCGAACGACGGGCATCAACCGTGCATGACGATTTAGGCGCCAGTAGTGACTCTTCCGACAACGAGTTCTTTACCAGTCACGCGCAGGCTGGTGCAGACTACTCGGGCCATCACATGGCCCATATTGAGGAGAAGACTATTGACATGACGCTGCCTTTGGTACAAATTCCCCTCAAAGATGCCATGTACTATTGCCGTCTACCTGATTTTATGGAAATCCAGCATCGTCCGTTCGAAAGCGACAAATTTGAGGCCTTGGAAGGACCTGACCTCACCGAAGCGGAACTCTACCGTCGTCTATCTCTGACCATCCGCTGGCAGTTGCGCAAGGCAAACAATGAGAGTGACCCAGACGAGAAGGTCAGCAACGCCCGGCTCGTTACTTGGGAGGACGGTAGCATGCATCTGAAGATTGGTAACGAATACCTTGCAGTCGACCGACAGCGGGTTCGCGGCGACGACAGTACACAGCTCTTTTTCAAGACGAGTGGAAACGCCTGGCTTGGACAGCGAGTCCTGCGAGAGCGTATGAACATCCGTCCGATCACATCGAAGCTCAGTCGAACACCCATGAAGGAGCGTGGCAGGGTGGCCCGGCAGGCGCGAGATGGGCCGAGCAAGCGAAACCTCTCCGCAATGTTGGCCGATCGGTCAAACCCAACTGCCAAGGCCAAGGTACAGGTCATGGTAGGCGGTGATTTTGACCCGCATGAGGACATGATGAACGCAATGAAGCAGGAGAAGATGAAGGAAAGGGCCAGCCGAAAGCGCGAGAACACCCGAAACCGCATGCTGCAAGAAACACGTTTCCAGGATGTCAGCGCAGACTACTTGGATAGCGATGAGGATGTGGATGACGACGAAGATGAGGTCGGTGATTACCTCGCCAAGAAAAAGCGTCGTGCTATGCGTGGTCTGAATGAAGACCGCTTGGTCGCTGCTAAGAAGGGCCAGAGGGCAGCCGCCGACGACGGTGCCGGGTCATCGTCGGACGACGACCTCGGCGAGATTGCACCACGAGGAACTCGTGGAGAAAGGTTGGCATCGCGGCGCGCGAGGCAAATGATGCAATCGCCCTAAGGTGGATTTAGGCGTTTCCTCGTCTCTGAGGAAGCGCCTCAATAAACAATGAAGTTTCTTTAATGCGGAATTCTTGTCGAAGCCCTTTTTTTTTTTATCTATAGCGGTACTGCCAGTGGTCGTCAAATTTGGATGCATTTTCCGCCCGTTCCGCGCGCTGCATCTCCAACCGAGCGCGCTTGTTGGCGCTCGGATTCAGAAGCTTCCGTTTCAGCACCGCAACAGGAGCAGATTCCTTGCGCTTCTGAGCCTCTCTGCGACGCCGCTTACGCTCTTCCCTAAGTTCCTCCGCAGTAGCGGCTCGCTCTCGCCCCTGCTCCTCGACCACACCAGTGCCGTCGGCGTTTATGACAATTCGTCGCTTGCCTTTCTTTTTCGGATCTCCCAATGCCTCGGTGACGTCTGCTTCGAGGGTGCGCCAGTCTGTGGAAGATGAAGACGCAGTGAGTGCTTTCCCTTTGCCTTTCTTGCGTTCTGATCTGTCACTATCGCCACCAGCAGTGTCGACCGGATTTCCTTCCTCGTCCCGGGGAATGATTGGACCATGGAAAGGGCAAGCAATGCGATCACGCCGCGGGCAAAGCTTGCCGCCAGCAATCGGATGCCTACAGGCTTTGATCACGCGGGTCATGGACGGATGTTGGTACGCTATGCGACGCGTATGGATCATGTCGCTGACTGCATCCTTGGAAAGCTCTACCTCAGCATCATCCTCACGTCCGTACCAGCGCGTTTGCCGAACAGTGTTTTCGAGAGTCGTCTGCTCCCAATTCTGCAGGTCGGTGCTAAAGGGTACTACCGGAGCGCTTGCCTTCAGGTCGTTGCCGTATTCCTCATTTTGTTGCTGTTCGTCTCCACCACTTTTGGCGACCGGAGCTGTTATTTCGCCCTCAGCTTGCACTGGCGCCGGTTCTGCGTCCAAAGCCTTTCGCAGTGCTTCGAAACGAGTATTGGCACTCGGATCCAGTTTCGCTTCCATGACAGCCTGCCTGTTGGCCGTTTTTGCTTCTGTCTTTTTCGGGTATGACGACAGTACTTCTGTGTTCGGGGTACTGCGTGGCTGTGCTCGTGACGGTCCTGATGATGAATGTGTTTCTGCTCCAGTGTCCGCAGTGACTTCTTCGTCCATATCGACTTCTTCAAATTCATCGTCATCGTCACCGTCTACGCCTTCTACGTCATTGCCGTCACCACCTCCAAGCAAGACTTTTTCTTTCATTTCAAGGGCGATGCCTGTAGCTTTGAGCTCTTGCATTGCTCGGTACACGCGATCCTTGACATCAATTATCGTTTGCAGGTATCGATCCTTAATTGCGGCGTCACTCGCACTCAACGACGAGGGTGCAAGCAGCTGCTGAATACGCCGGTCGATCCAACGGCGCCATTTGTGATCCATGGCTTTATAGCCGTCCCGGATTTCATCAAGGATGTCTGTGTTCTCCACCGTCTCACGGACGTTCAGTAATGGTTCCTTTGTAACCCTACCGCCGAATGTCGCAGGGGCCGAGGACGATGCCCGGGGTTGTGACGATGACGACGGCTGTGCCTGACACTGTTGTTCTCGTAGCAGGTCCAGACCTGTCTCAATCTTGCCCAACATCTCCATAATTTCAGCCTCATTCTCCAACCATTCCGCCTGCACTGCCACAAAGCGATGGTAAGCCCGTCGTTCCTCCTCCGCGCGGTCGATATTCCGCTGCCGCACGTCCGCGTCTGAGGTGAGTTCGAGTCGAGCAAAGTCCACCTTGCGACTGTCCTTGAGAAACTTGTAGCCCAAATGGAGTTTTTTGTATGCAAAGCCAAACCGTCCGTCCCACTCGCGGATTGCTTTCAGTGTCTCTGTCAAAAGCTTCTCTGACTCCGCCGCCGGGCCAGGTCTCTTGGAGTTCTGGTCGAGCCCGACGCACAAATCAATAAACGATTGGAAGTCATCAGTTAATTTCACGCGCCAGACGTGTGAGCGTGTGAACATGTAATTGCACAGCTCCACACATCGCAGCCTAACCGATGAGTCGTTCTCTTTCAAATGGTCCTGAAAACAGTCGTACACGATCTCAACATTCCGATCGTTGTTCTTGACAAGCTTCTTTAGCCGTTTTAGTTGAGCTGTGTCTGTGACGTCCTTGTTTGTTTCCACAATCTCTGAGATGAGATTGGATATCACGCTCTTGACGTCTGACTCGTTGTTTTGTGGGGTAGGTTGCTTGAGTCTGTTTCGTGTTCGGCTCTTTCCAGGTGGCATTGTCCGTGTGCTGCGTCCATGACGAGTCTCGTTCACCACCTGTCTGTGCTGTAAATTACTACGCTCTCAACTATCCCATTCTCACGTTCATCAAGTACATTGAAAAGTGTAGAGAACAACCTATATTACATTCATGTCAAATAATCGTTCCCGGACACATGTCCTTTGTTGACGGCACTATAGTTACATTGGTTTCACAGAATGCCTTAAGTACCAATTCTTTCATTGAATCTCTACCAGATTGGCACTGCCACTGGCACTGCCATCGCCGTGATCGGTACGCTTGGCACTGCTGGCATTCACCATTTGGAAGAAAAGCGACTCTTGGTCGGCCAAGAGCTTGTCCGGGCTGTCGAACTCTTTCACGCGACCGGCACTCAAGACTAATATTCTGTACAAAATTGAAAAAAGAGAGAGCGGGGCGGGGAAGTGGGTAAGGGGGACGTCGTTAGTAAACGGGGGCTCCTTTGCATGCATACAAAACTCATAATAAAACACACACCAAAGCCAGGCCAGCAGCCAGCGGAAAGAAAGGGGCAGGGAGGGGGGAGAGAAACTGGGGGGAGAGGAGGGGCCGGCGCCCTCCTTGGCTGCGCAGACCCTGTGCTCAGAGAGAGGCTCCTTCGGGAAGAAAAAGAGACCTCAGCCTTAGAAACACTAAAGGACCCTTCGCAAGCCACTGTTGGTGCCCTCAGCTTATACTTACCTGTCGTTATCAAGGATGGTGTTAAGACGATGCGCAATGGTTATCACGGTACAGTCGCAGAACTCCTCGCGAATAATCTTCTGCACGAGGTTGTCGGTCTCCATGTCGATGGAGGCAGTGGCCTCGTCAAGAATGAGAATCTTAGTGCGCCGTAGCAAGGCACGGGCGAGACAAAGCAGCTGCCGCTGACCCATCGACAGATTATCGCCACTCTCGCTCACCTCGGACTCCAAACCTCCTGGTCGACTCTCAATGTAAAGTTTGAGATGCGCACTCTCGAGCGCGCGCCAGATGGCAGCATCACTGTATGCTTTAGTCGGATCAACATTCTCCCGGACGGTACCGGTAAATAGGAATGCGTCCTGGGGAATAATGGTCAAGCTGCTACGCAAGCGAGCGAGCCCCATGCCGGCAATGTCGATGCCGTCAATAAAAATGTTACCGCTGGCCGGTTCGATAAGGCGGAACAGACCGAGTGTCAGGCTTGACTTGCCAGCACCCGTGCGACCGCAGACACCAATCTTTTCGCCCCCTTCAATGTGGACATTAATGTCTTTGAGCACGAGGTCCAGACCCTTGCGATACCGCACGGCGTATTCACGGAACACCACACGTCCCTCCGTAGGCCATTGCGAGCCGTTGATCAGCGCATTCTGCTCTGGTCCACCATCCAAGATTATGGATTGACTCGACCGGCGTGCGAGATTGCGAGCAGAGTTCTGCCGCGGCGTGCTCTGTGGGGTGGCCCTGTCGTTGCTGAGTAGCTCGTCCTGCGACGTGTAGCTGACTCGACTCAAGCGACGGTAACGACCAGAGCTTCGAGGCGTGGCGCTTATGTCCTCGAGCATAGCATAGTCTGCCTCAAAGAAATCGTTTTCATTCGGCATGGTCCGCGGGGCTTCAGGGGTGAGGGTAGAGTATTCCTGAATTCGCTCCACACCGATAATGTTTGTCTCCATATTGGAAGTCATCCGGACCAACCAGTTGAGGGACTGCGTCACGCTGAGCGCGTAGGAAATGCTTAAGCCGACAAGAGCAGGGCCCAGTTTCTCACGTTCTATCACCGCAAATCCTGCAGCGCACAGAATGACCAGATTGCCCATGAACTCCAACCGTACAGCCAGCCAGCGATTGGCAGAGACATTGGGGAAGTAGGCCATGGCATTGAAGTCGACTTTTTCAAAGCTACTGTGACAAAACTCGCTCACCATGCCAAACGCACGGATCACGGAAAGACCGCCCAGGGTCTCGCCAAAGTGGGCGTACACTGGAGACCGACTGACACTATCCAGACGTTGCAATTGACGAGACGTAGCGACATAGTAGCGCTGGATTACCACATAGACGACGGAAAGAGGTGCAATTGCGACAATGAACAGCGGCGTCGAGTACGTAATGACCGCTATGACGCCTATGACTCTGAGAGATGTGCTTATGAACGACCGCATTGTCCTTGGGATCGCTTCATCCACGACGTAAATGTCCTTGGAAAAACGATTCACAATGCGACCCACAGGAGTCGTGTCAAAGAAGGACATTGGTGACCTCAGTACAGAGTGTAGCATTTGACGATGTAGGCGTATGGCCGCGAAGAGAGACGTTAGAGACATTGTAATCGCAGCAGCCACAACAAACACAGATTGGGCAAGACCGAAAAAGCCATAGCCACCAAGCCAGAAGCGGACACTCGCCTTTTCACCGTGCTCCTTTGCAACCTCGACTGCATTACTCCACCATGAAAGCCACACATTGGTCATAACTTGACTGGCCTGCTGACAGATTGCAAAGAGTAAGATTCCAAATACTCCCATGCGACTAAGGGCCTTAAGATAACTAAAGTAAACGCCCACGTCGACACTTCCCACCTCCTGCTTCTCGATCTCAATCAAACCTCCTTTCGTGCTCCCGTTGCCAACTACAGGCTTGGCAGGATTGTGAGTTCCGTTGGTGCCCTTTCCACTGCCATCAACGTCCGGGGCCTCACCATTCTCTATGGGAATCAATGAACCATTTTCTTCATCGCTCTCTGGCACGTTTTCGTCCTCTTCCTCGTGGTGCTCTTCGGCATACTCATTGATGAAATCACAGAAGTCCTTAGAGTTCTCCATCAGCTCATTGTAGTGACCTTCCATGGCAATCTTACCGTTTCGCAGTACAATGACTCGATCTACCTTGGGAAGCGTCCACAGCTGGTGGCTGACAAGGATACGTGCCGCGCTATTCAGAACACCCTTGGGCCCAATAACATGCTTAAACAGATGTTTGCCCACGTGTACGTCAACGGCACTCAATGGATCATCTAAGAGGTAGAGATCCATATTCTGATATACAGCACGAGCCAAGGACACGCGCTGCTTCTGCCCTCCGGAAAGATTGACACCGCGCTCGCCGATCTCGGTCTGGTCTCCATCAGCCAGAATCTTAAGATCATCCCGCAGTGCACAGCTATCCAGCACCCGCTCATACTCATCCTGTTTGTAAGACTTGCCAAACAGAATGTTGTTTTGCACTGTCGCGTTCTGAATCCAGGCCTGCTGGGGAACATAGGCCAGGGATCCTCGTTGGACCACTTGGCCGTTGACCTTGATCATATCACCAAGGATAGCATTTAGTAGTGAACTCTTGCCAGAGCCCACGGAACCGATCACAGCCACAATTTCGCCAGGCTTCACGTTCAGATTAATGTCCTTGAGGACATGATCATCTTCCGAGCCCCAAGAAAATGTACCCCGCCGGACTTCCAGCACCGGTTGGCCCGGCTGGAAAGCCTCCTTTTGCACGTTATCCGGATCCAGTTCATCGTGCTTCAGGAACTTGCCGATTCGATTTGCAGCAACCTGTGCTTGAACAAGTGAGGTGATCAGCATTGGCAACATGTTCAGAGGAAACTGCAGCAAATTGAAGAGACTCAGGGCGACGAAAGCTTTGTCAGGAGTGAGATCCCCGCCCAGCAATGTGTACGTCGCAAATGTGCACAATGCCACGAAGAAGGGGGCCGTAGACCATGAAAATGTTGAAGCTGAATCCAAGTAGGCAGCCTTCCTCAAGACAGCAACTTCCTCGCGACGAATATCAGAAACCTTCTCCTCAAAGAATTCGTCCCACGAGTACAGTTTGATGACTTTGATACCGTTCAAAATTTCACCCATCAAACGGATCCGCAAATCCTTCCACTTCATTTGCTTGATCTGCAGCTTCTTGCTGAGGTAGGCAATTAACGTGTTGAAGGGCATAAGGATCAACATAACCCCGACACCCGCAAATACACTCCAACCCAACAGGTCATGCAAGAAGTACAGTGCAAAGACGATCTGTAAGGGTGCACTCCAAATCATATGCACGTAAGTGGTGAGATCCATAAACCGCTGTGCATCGACGGCCATCAAGTTGACAATTTCACCACTTGTACTCTCCTGCCTAGCCTTGCTGCTGAGTTTGAACGACTTTTCATAGATGGCACTGATGATTGCAGACCTGAACTTCACACCAGATGCAAAACAACGGTGAAAGTATTGATGTAGAACAACACTTTGCAGCATTGCCGTGGAGAACATCATTCCAGCCAACATGGCACCATGATACCATGGTGCATTGAGATCTTTTGCAAAGGTGATCAATGCCTTGAGCAATTGGGGACTTACAAAGGCCAAGATATCTTGACAAGCCTTGAATAGAGCTGCCATGTAGAACTGTCGCCCAAATCCAAGCAAAATCGTGCGGAAAACATTTGCCTTCCCTTTGCGAAGGTCTCTCTCCCAGTGTTCCATAAACTTCTTTTGAAGATTTTCCGTTTTAAGATCATCTGACAGTGACCACAAATCTCCCGACTCAAGCGGTCTCTTGTGCCCGAGAACAATCATGTCTGTCATCCACCAGAACGTGATACGGGAGAAGAAGTTCGCGTCCTCTTCGGGCCAACCATGTCTATCCGTCTCGTGTTCTTCAAATTCATCATCCTCATCACCAATGGCAATGTAGTGTGCCTTCTCGTGATCACGTACACCAGACAGCACCATGTTGACACAAATGATCGCCAGACCTGTACTCATATCGATCAACTCCAGGCCTGGTGTGTCGATTGTGTGCGAGACCCTCAGACCGATCACCAACAGGTTCATGAGGAATGTGATCAGAAAATATGCCTGAATGGCATAGTTGTTCACTTTGTTTATAGTATGGTCAACCACCATCAACACCATCACCACAGCTGCGCCCAGAAAGGACAAGATACCGTACCAGTCCTCAATTCCACTCGACAGCCATAGCTCACCACTGAACAGCACGGCGTGCACCAATTGAACTCCGACCATTGCTAGCTTTACCCAATACAGAGGCTTGGCAGACAAATCAGGCCTCTGTTTTGTGGAACGCATGGCAACAACCATTCTCCAGAACCCAGCAATGCAGAGCACTACGACCGGCAGTGCCGTGGCAACTTTGTAGATGATCGTGCCATCTATTCCAAACAGACTATCTTCTGACACCTCTGCGTCACGTCTAGTGTGGGTGTATACTGGGTCCCAAGCCCAGTGTTCAACGTATTCTTCCATCGTGTTTGGGTAGAGTCTATATCCCGGATGCGGGCCTATCCATAGCTCAGAAGCTTCATGACTATTCTTCAACTGCTATTCTTACCAATTACAATATCTCCCCCTATCCAAACACTATCTATAGACACAGTGACTAAAGTAATAACTTCAAATTCTTTGCCACTGATCGGAGGCCCCAAATACAAGGGCAGAATCATCCGTTCCATGTCTCTCGCATGTGGTGGCCGTATATGCTCAATAACTCGCACAAATGCCCCGTGTGACCTCTCTTCCCCTCCCCTGCGCTTTGGGGGAGCCCTTCGGGAACTGCACCCCCCCCCCATTTCGCCGACTTACTCCGTCGCTTGTCCGCACAGACGTCGGAGTGTGTGGGGGGGGGGGGGCGCCACCGAAGCGTGTGGCTGAGTCGCTCATCTCCTACAGAACGTATTGAACCAGTTTCTCATAACCTCCTCCACTCCGGCAATTGCTGACTTCGCACTTCGCGTGTAAGGCGAGAAGGGTAGCCAATCCACCCACACGCACAGTCTTTCTTGCACACCGAGGCAAGGGTTATAGAGGTAAGAAGGACACCATACCACCATACTAGATTTATATGTGATCGAACGAAAGATGAAGACCGAACGAGGCGAAGCCGGGAAAAAGGTGGGAAGCCCCCGCCCCCCCCCCCGCCGGGGGGGCAGGGGGGCTGTAGAGATAGAGGGGTTTCCGACCCAAACCGGACCCGGTACTCTCTAGGTCAGGTTTGACCCGAACATCGGTTGGGACCGGTTGTGGTCTGCTGATGGACTCTTGCAAAAACGCCCGCCTAGAACCCCCTTTTTTTTGTTTTCTCGGTCCCTTCAGCTGAACGGGGTTAGGGTTGGCGGGAAATAGGAAGACAAAACACGGGGTTGGGGAGGGTGATTCCGAGATCTCGGCGGGCAGTGTCCAAGCCTGCTGCATTGTTTCTGGACACCGTTCATGTTATTTGATATATTTTGGGTCATGTGATTCTAATTAGGATGCCCTGACTTTGGTATTGGCCGAAGGGACCTCATGCCAGAGGCAGAATAGTGTCCAAATGGATCCGAAACGTAGACGGATAGACCGTTCGGATCCGAGGGGCCAGCAATCAGGGTCAGAAAAGGCAAAAGGATGGCAAGAACCTCCGCAAATCATTGTTATTCCTGATGGATACCTTCCACCTCTGCCACGCAGTGGCGCACCGTACGACTTCATTCCAGATCTAGATGCAATCCCGTGGCCGGATCAAAACACGTCTTCTGGACCTCCTCGTGCCTCAGAACAGGCCTCAAAACCACAGAAGTCACTGGACCCAGAACAGAAAGCAAGCAAACCAGTTTCAGGTCCAGAAAGCGCTCTCAGTGCACTGGCTGCCTATGCTTCCGATTCAGACTCGGACTAAAGAAAGCTCTCTATGACCACCACAATAACCGAGCGGGGTAAATTAGTAATAATGAGTGCTTCAGTTTTAGTTTACCTCCTCGGAGGCAGGGCCCGGGCGGGACCTGCCCCTGATTCTCCATATGTAGGAAGCGGAGTTGGGGCGTATCCGAGGGTGGTAGAGTCCGTGGATGAGCACCCAGGTACTTTTGCTTTGGGGTCTAGGCAGCAATGTATGCCAGTCAAAGACGAAATTGTTAAAGAAAACGACACTTGTTAACGTAAACCAGGTGGTAAATACACATCACTATATAAGCAAATATGTCCAGGCCAGTGCCTGAGACCATTTTGGTTACTGGTGGGCTCGGCTTTTTGGGATCCAATATCGTGAACTTCCTAGTTAAAAAGGCAAAGAAAGTCATAGTCTTGGATATCAACGACTACCCGGCGCACAGGGGCAATTTAGATAACCCGGACGCGGTTTCTATTTACGAGGCAGACGTCTGTGATTATGACTATGTTCTAAATCTGCTACTGAAGCACAAGGTAGACGCTGTCATCCATTGTGCCGCCCAGAGCCATGTAGATTTGAGTTTTACTAGTGCGCATGAGTTCATATATACGAATGTTCATGGAACTTATAGTTTGGCGAGGGCATGTCGGGACTACGGAAAACTCGTGTGCTTCCTGCACGTGAGTACAGATGAGGTATATGGCGGTTTCAACCGGAGATACTGCAAGGAGGATAATCCCTTGGAGGCCACAAATCCGTATGCGGCATCCAAGGCCGCTGGTGAAATGATGTTGCGACCATTTCGGTACACCAATCTTCCTTTGATCGTGGTGCGGCCGTGTAATCTGTACGGACCTCGACAATACCCAGAAAAAGTTATTCCAAAATTCATCAGCCGTCTCCTCGACGGCAAGAAGTGCGAGATCCACGGCAGCGGCAAAGACGAGCGCTTCTTCATGTGGATTGATGATGCTGTCAAAGCACTTTGGGAGATCATGGTCAAGGGAAGCATTGGCAGCATCTACAATGTGGGAAACCCGGGTATGCAGCCTATCACAATCCGTGACCTGGCAGTCATGCTCATAGAGCAGATCCATCCTGATGCTGACCCCGAGAAGTACATTGACTATGTCATGGATCGCCAGGTCAACGATCACTGGTATCCATTAGACTGTACAAAATTCATGTCGGACATTTGGGACCAGGAACATCATATCTTTAGCGATAGTGGCGGGCACCTCTGTAAGCTCAAGGAAACCATTGAATGGTACACGAGGAATCGAAACCAATGGTCTTACTACGCACATGCACTGCAGTCCCACTCAACCAGACCCGTGCAGTGCCCGCGACGCTTGAGCAACGGCGAGATGCAGAAGCAGCCATTGCGCTGAACGAACGGCGCGCGACATAAGTTAACAAATTAAAGAATAGCCTAAGCTTCTTATCATAGTGCTACTGTGGATCATTTTTCACGGACGTCACCAAGAAACGATCTCGTTTGAGCAGATCCTGCTTGTAGGTTACAGCTGTTAAATGCCTCGCTTTCTTTGACCTCATGAACTTGTTAATGTTGTCCACTTGATCCGGATCGATTTCAATAATGACCTGTGCCCCTGGTTTGACCAGCAAGTCAGAGGCTTTGAGAATGCTACGTATCGTGTCGAGGCCGTCCTTGCCGCCGTGTAAGGCATGCATGTCCTCGAAACGCCGGATTTGCTTTGGCAGAGTTGTCATTTGCGCCGAAGTCAGATACGGGGGGTTGGACACCAGCAAATCGAATGGTTCATCAGGCACAAACACACCCACGTCACCCTGTTCAACTGAGAACTGCTCAGTCAATCCCATCCGCTCTGCATTCCTTTGGGCCAAGGCCACAGCAGTGGCATTGGTATCAATTGCATGTGCAGATACTGGTTTGCCCATCTCGCGAAGTGCATGGACAATGGCAAGAGAGATGCACCCGGTACCACAGCCGACATCAAGAACCCGGATCGGATGCGTGTCCATCGCTTCAATGCTGTCTAGAGCGAGGTCGACCAGCGTCTCGGTTTCCGGACGAGGAATGAGCACCGGTGCTGCTACTTCGACCTCTATGTTGTGGAAGGCCCATAATCCAATAATATACTGCAGAGGTTGATGTTGCAGTCGTTGTCGGCAATACTTTGTAAACTTGCTGATTGTGCTGTTGTCCAGGTCACAGTCCTTCACGGATTCGTAAAGAGAGTCTACTGAACCTGAGGACTCTCCCAGAGCGTGCTGTAAGAGCAGCATTGCTGAATGCTCTGCTTCCGGTACCTTAGCTTCCTCGAATTTTTGAACCCATTCGCAAACGGCCTGACCTCCTGTGACATACATCCGTCGTTGACGAGACCCATGCAGCCAACTGCCGAGCGCGCCGGACATCACAGAGCGAGACCACATCTGCATCGTTACCATTTTCATAACACTATCATATCGAATCTCAATATCTGATCTACGACACAATAACTAACAGTCTGTCACTGGCTTTAGTGGCTATCCCATCATCCCTCGTCTCCTCTCAACTACCTGTGCGCACCACATGAGACCGACACCTTCCGAGCAGGAGGAGAAAAACTATCGCCTTTCCCCAATTTTCCCCACCGGGCCGCGCCCCTTCTCGCAGCTTGGGGGTTCGGTCGGGTTCGCCTCCCGTCGCTCTGTCTGAGCTCACACCAGATGAATGGCAACGACGCGATCTGCAGCTCGGAGGCAGACCTTTTCCTCTGCCTCCAGCAATCAATATTGGTATTTGGTGGATGTGGCACAACGAACTGTGATGAAGCTAACACCAAAACCCTGAATTAGGAATTAAGTGAGACACAATCTCTGATATGAGCACAGCACAGCAGATCACGAACACAATCAGCAGAGCCATGCCCGCGAAAGTAAGTCGCCCCGTCTTTCACCCAGGTGTGAAGAAAATTGTTAGCGCAGATGGAGACCAAATCCAATTGAAGACCATATCCACGGAGTTTCAGTGCTCTGTCTATGAAACGCTGGCCCGTGTGCCCCGCGGCCGGATCACTACCTACAGAGACCTCGCAGCACATCTACACAGTGCGCCTCGGGCAATAGGACAAGCCATGCGCAAGAATGCCTATGCTCCACAGGTGCCCTGTCACCGAGTGGTAGATGCCAAGGGTTTTATTGGAGGCTTTGATGGCGAGTGGGGCAAGGGCAACAAAGTGAACAAGAAGATGCAAATGCTGAAGGACGAAGGAATTCAAATCACGAAGGACGGGTATGTTGCTAACTTTGACAAAGTCTTGTTCAAATTCGATGATCTGTAATAGATTTGTCTATTGGAAAATGTAATGATGAAATTTGAATTACTATGATGCCAAACGTTTGGTGACTTTTTTCATTTAAGACTCGTCGTCAACACGTCCAAATTTGAAGATTAATGCGGCCAGGAAGATGAGTACGTTCTGCAGGAAGAGCGCAATGCCCGTCCATTGCTTATCAGAGCCAGGCACAATGTAATCAGCAAACATGATCCATGCGCTGGAAATGATACCAGAGAAAAGCAGAATAAATCCCATGAGGAGCCAGGCCCGAGCCGCCTTCGGGCTGAAACCTTCTCCGAACCCTCCGTAGCCGCTTTCATCTATGGCTCCTGTGCTTAATGCATTCACCATGAACAGGCTGAGCGTGCTAACAACACCGCATACATAAAACGCACCATTCATTGAGGGGTCTGTGGCATGAGCATCGATCAAGAGCCACCATGCAATCCCAAAGAACGCTCCAGAGATATAGGACGCAATTGAGTTTCGTGCGTCATGCAACCAATCAGGGAGGATGAAATTTTCCTTCAGATCCGCCAAATTGAAACCGTCTAAACAGCCCGCCATCTCTACAAATTCTGTTTGTTCCACTTATTTTCTGCTCTATGTGTACAAAACAAGTTGCTCTTGATGGCACTGAGAAGGAGAATGATTGGGTTTACTTCGATCGCAAAAAAGCTCAAACCCTCTGCCACTAGCACCTAATTCAAAACAATGAATGTACAGTAGTGAAACCTATACGATAGTCTTATATACGGTTGAAATACCATACACACCATTACAGCAGATACGCCGAAACTACGAAGACATCCATGGGGGGGGCCACCACCGCTACTGTCCCGCCTTGGGCGATAGGGGGTGTTGACTTAATCGGGTCCGGGTGGCCGTCCGTCGTTCCCGCATTCTTCCCTCTTCACCAATGGGGGATCGGAGTCAACCCGTCGGGTCGCTCACCTCCCCACTCCTGGGGGCTCTCTTGTCCTATGTTTTGGGAACTCTCAGGGTCCCCCACGGCTGAAGGAAAAGCGACGAGGAGCGATTCTGAATGAGGGTACAGAGAAAATTGCGCGGGGCCCTATATCGGTCCCAAGTGACATATCATTTTCGAGGATTGTGTTGAGTGGGCACTGATGTATTATGGTCGTCGGTACGTGGATGATGTTTGTATCATGTTCACATTTACGACTGAGCATTCTCTGATGCATGCCTCAGTTTAGCTACGGCACGGATGAAGTTTGCGTGGCTGGCATACAGCGCAATGTCGGCGCGGATGTCAACCCACTTCACCTGTCCTGCGTCATCTCCTGCGTGAAGCGTGATTTGATCAAAAGCAGCCCCTACTTCATCATGGAAATTCACTGCCACTGTCTCCATCCATGCGTTGTCTGTGTTGCGGGGATCGTCAACGTAACCGGCAAATATCCGCTCTCCACGACCATCGCTCAAAATTTCTTCAACTTTCGCACACAACTTCGTCTTGCGCTCCTCGTCCCACTCGAGCGAGTTCAGGGCCTCTTCACCGAATTCCTTCTTGAGCGTTGCACTCACGGTGTCCCCAGCCTCAACCATGCCGCCTGGAATCGCCCATTCTCCTGTGTCCTTGCGTTGGATGGCCACAAACTGAAGGATTGGATTGCCATCGCTGCCGAAAATCTTCTCTCTGTTCTCGTCACGCTTCCAGCGCGTAACGATCGGATCTGCGGCATGATTCGGGCCCCATCGACCCAAAAGTCCACGCCCACAAATGCCAGTTCGGCCTTGCGGGTTTAAAGGTGCCCCTGTGGTCTGATGTACTTCATAGGTGCCGCCATGTGACAACCGGTTGATCCCTGTGTTGCTGTCCAGAGTGTTGTACTTGATGCCCTTGGGGTCAACCGGATCGGCCCATACAGGCCCTGCTAGCACCTTGGGATCGGTGAATTCGACTGGTTTGTAGTCAGGCCACGAAAGCTGCCAGCTAGTCTTGTCATCCGGAACCGGCGTGCGATCCACTGAGTTCTCACTACCCTTGTAAGACGTATTGCGGCATTTCTTGTGTGGCCCAGAGCCAAGCATATTTCTGTTCTGCCCCCTGTGACACCCTCTCCTTATATGTTGTGTTAGTAAATAGTTGTGCGTGTTTCCACTTCGCAGATTTCTGGGACAAGCAACGCAAAGCAGGCGCATCGAATTGATTCACGGCGAAGCGTAAAGTAACACTCAGGGTTCAACTTCATCTCGTGCTATTACATGTCCACTTAAAATTTGGTCAAGTCCTGAAACACCCAACGTACTTTGGACAACAAATAAATTCTGGTCATGCTCGTCAACGGATGTGCCACTGAACCAAAAAGCACCGACCGAAATGCACAAACACCCAAGCCCACAACAATTTAGCACCAGGGCGTTCGGACTGGCCGGGCGGATCTGGGTCACAACGGAGAGGCAGGAGAAGGGCGGGGAGAGCGATGGGCAACAAAAGTTTGGATGGAGCTAACCCCTGGCCCGATTCCGTATCACACGACTGTACTATTTGCGGCCGATGGGCCGGTGGGGAGTCGGAGGGGTTTGTCTCGAGAGAGCGGCGTTCTTGGCAGAGAACGTGCTTGCTGGAGTCTTGTGACCAGCAAGCAGTGGTGGACTTGGAGGCCCTGCCTGGCTTTAGGCTTCTGGATTTGCAATTCGAGCGTTGTTAAACTACTTTTCAGTAGAATATGAGGGATCAACACTGAATATACAACACTTGTGGTCATGCCGTGCAGATCCCATGTCGATGGATAGCCAACGATCAAACCAGGGGCCAGGAATCTGATAGATACCATGGAAATAGCATAGAACATAGTACATCCTTAGATGTCAATTGTCAACGGCGCAGATGGGCTGCTTTTTGCGGCCGTTGCGTCTGCAGGACTGTCACTGATCAGCCATTGGGCCTGCGAAGCCAAGGAAAAAGACGTCCAGAATCTACAGCAAGCGTACGTGCCCAAGAGCCTCGACGAGCTCGTGCAGAATGTCCAGAACAACCCGTACGGTGAAATCCCGTATGTAGCGGTCAGGGGAAGAGTTGCCTCCGAAGAGCCTAACCATGAGATCGACCACGACGGGCATAGATCAATCCTCTTCCTTCGCACCACACTGACGGAGCACACAGCGAAGTGGAATGAGCGCAAGCGTCAGTGGGAGGACTCGGAGCACGAAATCCGCCGCACAGATCAATCAGTGCCGTTTGGCCTGGTAACCAATGTCAAATTCACACAGCCACAAGCCCATGACGGCCGGAAGGAGACATTGAAGGGTCCTTTCGTCCGGATCACGGGCCCTGTCGATGACAAGGCTATGCAGACTGTCTTCCATGAGTACAGTCCGATACATGGCGGCAAAACACTCGGTAGCAATACTAGCACGGGTAGAGCCCGTGAACGTGACCATCACGCCGCAAGAATCGCCACCGAAGTGACTGGTTACATGATCGGTGAGCGCCTAAAGGGCTTTGAGGAGACCCAAAGGGCCATCCGCACCGGAGACACACTGACCGTCATTGGTACAGCGTATGCAGCACACAGTGGTCTTGGCACAAAGATTGCACGGTCCCAGATTGCAGGCAGTAGCAAAACCGCCGTCAACCATATTGTCTCTATCGGCGCCCCAGAGTCAGGGCTGTCATGGTACATAAGTCGCAAGACCTTGAACGAAATCATTGCGGACGAACGCAGTTCTACGCGTATCCTGCGCTGGCTGTCGCGCGGACTTGGTCTGCTCGGACTGGTGATGCTCGCGGTGTATCTGAGGAGGTGGTGGCGGCAGCGTGCTGAAGCCGAAGAGATCCGGCGCTGGCGAGAAGAGCTGGAGGCTCGTGCAGAGCGCAGGAGGCAGGAGCAGCAGGAGGGTCTCGACGGCTCCGATGCTGACGACACCAGCTCATTCGTAGTCGGGGAGTGCGTAGTGTGCCAGGAACGGCCGCGGGCAATGTTGCTGCTCGAATGTGCCCATTTCTGTGCCTGCGATCACTGTGCAGAAAGGCTAGTGACATGCCCTGTCTGCCGCATGACCGTCTCTCGTCGATTGAAAATCTACCATCCCTAGGCAGAGACGGTCACAAACTTGTTCGATTGGCGCTTTCAAATCAAGCACATTTTATATACAGTATCAATTGTGATGAGTTTTAATGGATTCTTAAGTTACACGTGTCTCGTTTTCTTTACGGAATGTGTTTACCTCAAAACCGGTCTAGAAAAGACATCACCGCGTCAAAGACAACGAGCATAATACCACCCCCAGGTCCCAAACGCGCGACCTTGGGCACGAACCCCTTGTATAGAGCTGCCAGACCCTCGGCGCGGCCAATCTCAAACACCTTAGGCACGGTCCATCCAACCTTTTTATCGAGCGGAGAGGACTGTATCCGACTCTTGGCCACATCGAACGGAGTATTCACAGCAGTAGCAAAGATACCTCCTGCAGTACCGATTGCCAGATTTGTTAGGGGATCTTTCGAAACCTGGCCGTTGCTAACATACTGACGAATGCTAAAGATTACGCTAAAGTAACCACCATTCCACGCACCATGGCGCCAGCAGGTGGCCTCCAGACCGCGGTAAACCATCAGTGGTCCGTATCCCCGGTTGATCTGCTTCAAGCAATCCGCACTATTCTTGTAGAGAGCTGACGATCCCTTCTGCTGCATGCGAATCTTGACATGCTCGAAGGGCGTGATGATGAAAGCTTCGGAGATGCCTGAGAGAATGCCAGCGTAGGTGGCCGTAGACTGTGTCACGAGCTTGGTGCCATCACTCCGCGTTGTGGCAAAGAAGTTTTTAAATTGTTCGTTGGAGGTAAATTTCATGGCCCGTTTCGGTCCCTCGGCGGTCAGCACGGAGCCAATGCCACGGTACACAGCGAAGCCTTCCTCGCGAGCGGCCTTGGCCAGGGTGCTGATCAGTCCAGGACCACGTTGTGACCCAACCGCCAATTGTGCTCTTGTCTTAGCTACATCTAAGGGGTACATAATGATCAACTCGGTCGAACCCGCAACAAAACCAGAAAAGATCTGGTTGAACAGTTTCCGTGAAGGACTGTGTTCCGCCTTAGTGGCCAGGGTGGCCGTGGCGGAAGTCTGTTTCGGCCCCTTGGCGGTTACTGTGGCAGTGGCCATGTTTAGTCGTGTCGATTCTGAGTCACGTGTTACTACGTGTCTCCTTTGTTTCGACTATCCTTTCCCAGGCAGAGGCCCTAAATAAGTCCTGATAGATCTACGTTACTACTCTATGCAATAAGATGAATCTGCGGAATTTAGAACGGTTTCCAAAAAATACTGGACATTTAGATACCCTTTGACGGTAGTGTTCTGTGTCCGTACCGGCTCTGGACCCGTCCAATGCCATTTTTATCCTTTTCCCTTCTTTCTGACACGTTGTCTCGCTCCGTCGGTTGTCAGTTTCCATTTTCTGCACCACAGACACACCACTCTTCCGTCACTGCGTGTAGGCACCAATATTTCCATAGCATTGAGCACGCAGCCTGCTTCAGTGTTTGAACACTAAGAAGGAACCGACTTACGTAAACCCCGGCACACCTTCCCTTTTTCTTTCTGCTCTGGTGCTGCACGCGTATTTCCGGTGGGGGAGTGGTGGCGGCCAAGACCGCTGGGTTCCTATCAGCTGCATTCTTTCCTGTTCCTCTTCCCGTTTTATCCTTCGGTTCGCTTGTGCTTTCATCATTGTGTTACTCGTGCTTTTCCTGTTCTTCTTCTTCGGCCTCCCACTCCCCGATATGTTCTGACCTTGGGGAAAAAGGAAGGCCGGGGGAAGGAGGTTGTACCCTTCTCTTAAAAAGGGGGCTATTTGGCCCCCCAACCCCCCTGTTTTTTTTTGGGCTCTTGATGGCCATCACTACAGGAAGATGGGCTTCAGACCATCACCGGGGACGGGCTCGGATGGGGTCCTAGGTGGTAGAATGTATAATAGAAAAAAGAAATAAAGGAGGACGTGTAATAACCGAGTCGGGGTGAAGTTAGGGGAGAACGAAAGCTTACATTCCCGCCGGGGGGGGGGGGGGGGAAGAGAGGACTGGTCTTCC
>PDIP01000009.1:134149-160155 GCA_002811645.1 Corallochytrium limacisporum | reverse complement strand
GGGGGGGGGGGGGGGGGAAGAGAGGACTGGTCTTCCGGTCGGTTGGGTCCCTATCGACCATGGGACAGGCAGCGGAAACAGAAGTCCACATAAAGGAAAAAAAAAAGATGAAAAAAAAAATCTGGCATCGTTCTCATTTCGTCGCGTGGGGCTTCTGCCCATCGATCCCGGTTTCGCTGGTACTGGCTGAAATTCCTGCCTCTGCCGACCACTTCCCGCCTGCTCCCCTCGATCCGTTTCCTCCCTCCCAGCAGCCTAGGACTGGTGCCCCTCCCAGGATTTTCGCCGCAAGTGATGCTGGCCCTTGGGGTCAGTGGGAGGGGGAAGGGAGGGGGGATCGGACTGCGAAGTGGGCCATGTTGAAGGGTAAGCCGTTTGTAACTACATCATGCAGGCTAGACGAATGGATTCGTATGCTACGGACATGTATCTGGTTTAATGAGACCAGTGGTGCTGGTCCCGATGGTGCCTATGATCAGTGTCTCGGGACATCGTCGATGGGTTTATGTTCGTGTGACTTTTGCGCTGCTCTTTGCATGTCGTGAATAAGACCGAGCCGATGTTGTGCGGGTTGCTGTCGTGCTTGGAGGCGGACTGCCCAAAAACATAGGCTTAAACTCAGGCTCCTCCAGGCCTTCATCACGGCGGTACACTGGCGTTTTCCTTGTTGCCACTGGTGTCTGTTTCTTGGATGCGATTGATTGTGTTGCTGACGCTGATGACCGTGACGGTGTCATTGTGGATGCCGATGCTGACGGAGTTGGTGACTTTACGCAAATTTCCTCCTCATCTGATGCATCAGCCATAGAAGCAGTCTGTGGTAGTTGTGCTCCACTATTGTAGTACTCTGTGACGCGAGTTGCCCATTGTTGCCAGTACTGTATCAACTTATCCGGCTCTATGAAATGGATACTTGGAGGCTGGTCCGGGTAGCTGATCACAAGCAGGCCTGCAGTGATACGTTCGTCATAAAGACGGTCGGCATTGATTGCTCCGGCATAAGCTGCAATCTGAACTGGATTGTCATATGTGTCTCGAATGTGATCTTTGCGACTTCCACTGGCCCGTGTCTTCCAGTCGACTACACACAGGTGTCCGTTGTACATAGCTACACAATCACATGTGCCGGCATAGCCCATTTGAGGATGAATCACGGTCGTTTCGACGTGTGTGACAAACTCAATCTGGTCAAGGATGGGTTTACAATTCACAAACCAGCTGAACAGAGTCATATCGTGCTCTGGGATGGACTTTCGTCCACCTTGCAAATACAGCTCGATTAGTTTGTGGAATCGGGACCCTCCGGTCATTATTCCCGATGAGAATTTCTTAAACCCTTCCTCCCCGAGTTCGGCAATCTTTGCTTTGCGCCATCGGTGCAATGCAAATTTGATATGGTCAGGTTTGGTAGCATCCAGGATGGTATTGACGCTGGCATAGCGGACACGTTGGTTGTGCTCATTGCACTCATCCTGGTTGAGCACATACCACCGCTTACCACTGATCGTTTTCTTGGGACGCAAAATCGACTGGGGAATATGGCACTCTGAGTAGTGATCGCTTTGAATGATGCCCTCCTGTCCCCTATAGCGGCCCGAGAGTGGTACTTTCAGTGGGTTGATCTCAGGCGCGAACTCTGGTTCCCGTTTCCTGATTTGGTAAAACTCTGGAGCCATAGCAGTACGGAACCTCACCTGGCGACACATTATTCGTGTTGCAGATGAAGATGCCCTTGGCGCATGCAAAAAACCCAAGGCCATAATGGATATGTTTGGTCACCTGGTAATGTCTATCAGTCCCATTGCAGGTCACGACCCCGCGTACGAACCAATAGCGTGTGTTGGTACGGGCACAGCTTAGTGTTCTCGCGTGTGAGCGCTATTCTTGTGGAAGGCTCGTGATTCAAGTTCGAGTCCACTTCTACCTGTTAGAATTCTTTCAGTATGGTTCACATTGGATCCATCTCATGAACGATACCGTATATTTGTCATGTACGCCGTACACGACCTCGGATGTAAACTCCCTACTTGAATCCTTCGCGCGCAAATTGGTTAAACCCTATAGAGAAAACGCCTGACCCATGGAGTTCCATATCAAATCTACTTGCTTTGTCCAGACGATGGGGTTCTCTCCAATATCCGGACCTTTTTAACATTCTTGGACTTGCCGCTATAGTGAATGGTCCCTGTCCGGCCCGGCGGGGGAGAGGGAATTTGGAGGGGGACCATGGACTGCCACGGGCGGGTCTAGTGCCCTCATGGAGGTCTCATTTAGGATTGCAAGAATCTTTGCAAGGCTTGTCGGGCCAAGGTACTTGGTGACCAATGGGATTCAATAAATTAATGCAGCAGTGTACTAACATTCATATACGCCTCTTGCATGTAAAGTTTGTAAACGGGAGTAATTGTGAGAAAGGGTTGCCTACTGACCGATGTACTATTGCGCACGAATCATGCGGTAGGTCTAGGTTGATATTCTGCTCAGAAGCAAACATGATCAGAGCGCTGGCGCTCCGAATGCCGCTTGAGCAGTTACGCAGGCCTTTAATAGTAACTACTGCACTCCAGGCATACTCAACAGAACCCAGACGCGGGCCGTCTAAGGGTTATAGAGTAGCAAAGCTTCCTGCTGTAGGCCATGACCCACTAACATTCCGTCCAAAGTCTCAAGGGAGCGCAAGAGCCAAGACATTGGCCAAAATGGAAAAAACTCATCGTTCGGACTTCCAGAATGACCGGAACAAGGTTCATAAAGTCCTAGATCGTCAAGGGAAGTCTATTAATTTGTCCCGGATTTCAGACTTCTTGAAGCGATTGCCCTCGTACGATATTGAAAGGGAAGAGGTTGTGCGTACCAGTTGTGAAGTTATGCATCGTGTGCAACGCTTTGGGGTGACGATTCCTCGGGACTTGGCCCGACAATTTCTGGTGTTGCTTGCGATCTTCAGCGAAGACACTAACCTAGTTCAAGACCACGCCGCCGAAATCATCGAAAGCCAACTGCGGAACCTTCCGTTAGGTGCTCGTGAGAGAAGCGATACCCCAGGGTGGATGTTCAGGAGAATGACGGGCCCAACAGATACGGCATACAAGATCATTGGATCAGAAGGTAAGGGAGTGGGTACTGATCGCCTGATCGCCCAGCTCCACCGTGTGCTTGAGGAACATGTGAAAGATGAGCAACTGCTACGAACTCTTGTAGAGGCTTTCAAGAGACGCTTGGCTCACAGCGTGGCTATGGGTGCCGAAGAGCGACGCTTCCGGACTCACGGACAGGAAACAGAGGATATCAAACTTGCACCATCGTGGGCGCGGAAGTTTGGAATGCCACTGTCAACGGCCAATCTCAAAGCAGTTCTGGAATCGGGAAAGTCAAAGCCTTCCAGGGAAACGAATGAGCTACTTGCGATCATGGATCAATGGGGTAGCAAGGGAGCTCGTATTCAGAGGAAGGACTTCGGGGGGCTTCTTAATGGGCAGCGGAGCATGGACGCTATGACTGAGGACAATGTACTACGTGCATCCATATTGACAGGTGCAACTGCCTTGACCAGTGAGAGTATCTGCAATGTTTGGGATAAGTATGCAAAGAACAAGCATGTCCGCAAATTGTCATCCGTTACTGAACACCTTCTAGCAAACCCTGATCATCTGGATGCCGCTGGCCCAGAGTTACAACTACGGATGCAAATTTTTTGTATTCACCGGAAAGACTATGAGACAGCAGACACGCTATGGCGCTTATGTAATGAAAAGACGGGTCCATTGAACGCCAGTGAGTATGCGATCGGTAAGTATCTAAATTATGTGGCTGGAGAACCATTGCCCGTCAAAGAGTTGGTCGGAATTGTAAAGTCCCAACATGCGAGCATTAAGCGAGATATACGACTACTAGTGTTGAGGGCACTTGCTCAGGAAGGAATTGTAACCAGCCCCACGGATATTGAGGACATGCTCAAACATTTACCGAAGAGCACATCCGAGGATATTGATAACATGCGGCCCCTTCTGCAGCACTATGATGAAGTTGGACAGCAGCAGGACTTGACAGACATCGTTCAACATATTGAACAGGCATGTGACGCCAAGGGTAGAACCGTCCCTAATTGGGTTTACAGACCAATTTTACATCGGGCTGCGAAAGCAGATGACAGAGAAATGGGCTCCCTGATGGTAGAGAGCATGTTAGATCGAAAGCTGCCCCTGAATCTTGAGATGATTACCTTGATGCTGCGGTGCAGCTCCGATCTGTCCCAAACATATCGTATTCTCGGAGTCGCCAGTCCGATGACAACCAGATCTTTTGGATGGCCTCAGAGAGTTCTTGAAGCCACCAATGATGCCCTATTGCATGGCATGCATCAGGAGCCCGACACAGAGACCGCGGTCAGGAATTTGATCCACGAATGGGAGCACGCCTGTCGCGTATATCCCCTGCTGCGCCGGAACATGTGGCCTGGCTGTATGGTCGCCCTAGCGAGCTTGCAGAATAAGGATCTGACCATATTTCAAAGCCTTCTTGAGCGCCTTCCACTGTGGAGCCGAAACAAAGAGAAAACGCCATGGATCCTTACTTGTATGCCCATGATGTGCAACGATGCAAAGATCCGGGCAGTCAGCAATGAGAGCGGACCGGGGCCGGCCTTGCGTCTTCTCAAGGGTCCTCCCAGCGAACCCATCTATGATGGACCCAAAGATGACGTCTACCGTCACGTGTACGAATGGGCCATCAAGAATCATCCAAGGTTACAATTCCACACGTTTGCGCGAAGATTCCGACTACCGCAACCTGGTGAACCAGCTGGTGATCTCATAAGTGGCGGCGACGAGGTTGCTGTACAGCCTTGATTGCTTAACTGATTCCCGCCCTCCCAATACTGAAACCCAGTAAATGTATAAAAATTGATTAACTACTTTTGTATTGATTTTCCAAAGCAAACCCAGGGAGGGTGGGCCGGCGTCTGAACAGTTTTTGCCAGGGGACCCGCACCCCCCCCCCCAAAGGGGGCCTTCTCTCCGCAGTCGACTGTTCCCACTGAGACCTTCGGGTTGAACTCACCCAGTTGATCCTCCCCGATGGTCCCCGTTCCTCCCCTCCTTCAATCAGCAGCCCGCCCTACCGGGTCAAGCGCACCGGCGGGCTAGAATTCCAAAAAAAAAAAGACACACACACCCCCCCTTTACAATACCCGCCTTCTGAGGGCCGTGGTTTCCGGGTGCCCGTGACCCTTCCCCTAGCGGGAGCGCTGCCAGCGACCGAATGCATTCGTCGCCCGGGGCGCTCAGGAAGAGCGGGAGGAACGAAACCCCGCTTCTGTCCTCATTGGGGAACGTTGAAAGAGATCCCCACCCGTACCCCACCCCCAGAGGGACCAAAACGACAAAACAACGACACCACCTCTGTACTGAGACAATGGCAAATTTGGACGGAAATTGAGGCGCGCGAGATGGGAAGATTGCAGGGACCGATGGTGACCGGTGCGGTCGGACTCTCGGTGGCTTTGCACAGGCATTGAGCGCGACGTTCAAAGGACGCGGAGAGTGTCTCCATTTCTCTTGTGTTCATTTCTTTGATTCTTCATTCTCTCATAAGCGTAATGTAGAAGAAGCTCTTGGTGCTTGTGATTTCATATCTTTTTCCTTCACTGTAGATCAAAGGTATGAAAGAGCCGGTCTGAAGTTGGGTTGCCCATCAACATTCGTGACGGTTCATCAGGATAACATAGTCTGCAGCGAGGTCGTACAAAACAGACAGGGTATCGTTTCAAAAGAGAGTGCGATTGGTGTATCAGTGTCCTTAGATCAAGTTCAAATTTACTCTTGGCTACATTTAAATCTTTGCAACCATGAGTCACGGATACACATACTCGTACATCTTTAAGTACATTGTGATTGGGGACATGGGAGTAGGCAAGTCCTGCCTGCTGCACCAGTTTACTGAGAAGAAATGTAAGTGTATTGCATGCATATGGTGACGTGGGAGACATATTTTGGCTAGAAGTTAAAGAAATGCTAACCATCTTGTTGAAACTTTCTTGTCTGTAATTACAACAGTTATGGCTGATTGCCCCCATACCATTGGAGTGGAGTTCGGTACACGCATCATTGAGGTACAGGGACAGAAGATCAAGTTGCAGATCTGGGACACTGCAGGGCAGGAACGCTTTCGGGCTGTCACTCGCTCTTATTACCGCGGCGCTGCCGGTGCCCTCATGGTTTATGATATTACCCGTCGGAGCACCTACAATCATCTCAGCAGCTGGCTGACAGATGCCAGGAACCTTACCAATCCCAACACGGTCATCTTCCTAATTGGTAACAAATGCGACCTGGAGGCACAACGTGACGTGACTTATGAGGAAGCAAAGCAGTTTGCGGATGAAAACGGTCTGCTCTTCCTCGAGTGCAGTGCGAAGACCGGAGAGAATGTTGAGGACGCTTTCCTCGAAACTGCGAAAAAGATCTACCAGAACATCCAGGAGGGTAACTTGGATCTGAATGCAGCAGAGAGCGGTGTGCAGCAGAAGAGCACGGCTCCGGCAGTCAACCTGAAGAAGCAAAATCAAAAGAATGCAGAGAACTGCGCGTGCTAGGAACCAATATTGAGTGTAACCAAAGAATCATTCTTGAGCCTCATGAAAGAAATGGCATTCTGCTATGCGCATGGGGGACCATGGTGGACGACAAAACCAGTCCACAAAAAGACGCTGGGGCATAGATGAGCCACAATCAGTTGGCTACGTGCGTGAAAAGTCTGTGGGACTCAAAAGAGTGCCACTGACAAAGCTGCATTGATGTGTCACTGGAAGGATCCGCCCACCAGCAAGCCGAAACTCTGGGACCATTGACGTGTACACAGATTAAAGTCTATCTACCCTTCCCAAACAACCGCATTACATTGGCACCATGGGGTGCCCAACTATGCTCTGACAAGACTGCTGTATAGAAACGATGAACTTTCTGTTTAATATAAAAGGAGAATTATGCTCAAAGCTGGCAAAATAGTCGCGGGATTTGAAACTATATGCTAAGACCACGACAAGCATTTCTACATAGAGACCATGTAGAAAGACCCCATGATGCTTAAATCCATGCGATATTTTGTTGTTGTGAAGTTTGGCTTTTGTGTTATGCTATGGACATGATTACGTTACATGCTGAAAGAGAATTAAATATGAAGTTGTTGTTATGTTAACCACAATTTAGGCAGTCGTGTCATAAACATTTAGACAGACTCCTGGGGGGCGGGCTCAACAAAGTCACCGCGGGGCACACCAGTGCCGAGGTCCTCGCCGCCGAGGTCTCCACCGTGGAGTTCCATGAGCTTGGTAACATCGAACTTAGGCTTCTTCAGGATCTTGACCTTGCGGATGAACACGTTCTGCAGAGGGTAGACAGACTCACACTGCTTTTCAATGTCCTTGCCAATCTGTTCGGGGATGAACTTCTTGACCAGATCCTTAAGGTCACAGACGGTGGACTCGCGAGTCATGTGCTCAACCATGATGCGGCGGATCTCACGAATCTGACTGCTCTGAGCATAAGAGGTCTTGCGCACCTGCATGGGGCGGCGCTTGGTAAAACCGATGCAGAACATACGCAGAACATATCCGTCGAGGGTCTTCACGTCAGCGTGGGCCTCGATGAGAGTCTGCCACTTCTTGACCAGAGAGCGGAGCTTATCAGTGGTGAAGTCCATACCGTGGAAGTTAGTGAGGATGTTGCGTCCCTGCACTTCCTCACAGACCAGGCGCATCTTGCGGTAGTTCTGATCCTCATCCTTGTTCAGATCGGCTAAGCTAACCTCGAAGACGCGACCCTTCAGAGCCTCAGAGGCGATCTTGGTACCCTGGGTGCGGTTCACAAGAGTCTTACCCACATCGCGCACGGAGAACAGACCCGGGGCCTTAATGTTGTACCAGTCTTTGCGGGTGAAGGGATCGATAATCTTCTTCTTCTGTCCCTTCTTACCACGCGACAGGCGCTTGTTCTTGCCAACAGCCATGCTTGCTGATTTATTTATCCAATCTACTAAAAAATAAACCGGTAGCAGTAAACTTGCTCGTTTGCCAGCTGTGTCTCATATACCCGTGCTTGATCCAAATAGCTTGAGTGGTTGATCATTGTATTTATAATTTTATAAGCTCTGTATATCACATGCGACTATGCCCACAGTGCAAGGAATATGAAGGGCGAAGTGCCTGAGTACTGCGGCCACTTGGCCGTCTACTCAGCTGTGTTGAACCTGGCTTTCCTACGTTTGTACATGGAAGGACACCACCAGTTCTACATTTCCAGTACTCTAGCCATGGGAAGGGCGCGGGTGCCAGTTCAGAATGTATAGAGTACTGTCTGTGCCAACCAACTTTGGTACATTCAATATGACCGCCCAGGCCACCGTGAAATGGAGGCTAAATTGACAAGAAGAGCCCCCCTTCCCCCCCCCCATCCAAAATCACTAGAAAACGAAAGTTTACTCCAATTTTTGGTCGTTCATATTTGTGTGTGTTTCTGAAATGTGTGTGTTTTTCCCGCCCGCCGGGACCTTCCCCCCCCCCCGGGGGAGGGGATACACGTTTAATATACCTTACACAAACTTCTTTGGAATTTGGCTGTCTTCTCTCCAGGGGCACACGTAACTATGAATTTGCCTGTGGCAGCACCGCCTCCAAGTTTCAGAGCATGTCCAAACGAAAGTGTGGATTGTCGGTAATGCTATGCAGCGTCATCTCAAGCATCCGGACAGACGTAGAGTCTGGTGAAAGTTGTGATTCATTGTGATTCAAACTCGTCCGTCTCAAGCATCACATCCTCAATGAGCGTGGTTGAGGGGTCAATGCCAAATCCAGAAGGCTCGGTGCTCGACTCGTCCGGAGAAGAGTAGGTGGCGTTGCAGTAAGCTAGGACCAGAGCCCGGGTCTCTTCGGTCATGGTCGTGTGTTGTTTGTTCCTGCTGTTCCTGCTGCTAGTGAAGGGTGTGTTCCCTTGGGGCGTCCGGACGGTTGCTCGGGAGAGTTCCCCCGCCCCTTTTCCCCCAACTCACCCACCGGTGCCGGACTTTTGCTGGAAACTGGGGGCGCCCTGTGCGCCCAGACGAGTGTGGGCATGTCGGAGACTGCTCACCGGTACTAGCGGCGTTAAGAGACCACTTCATCGCAGAATTATCATATATCGTACAGACTTGCGCGCCTGCTGACTTACACATTCAAGGACAAAGGGGATACTTTATTGCGGAAGTTCCGTGCTTGCAATATCTACGCTGTGGTCTTACCCCTATACTGAAGGGTAAGCTCGTCACTTGTACCGCGCCACATGTGTAATTTGATTGCACCCAGTGTTAAATCAGCCGTGACATCGTGATCGTTGCATGCTATAGTGATGTCCTCAGGCCCGTATCGCTTCTCATCGGTAGAAATCTTACTGGAGACGTACTCTAAGACCTTACGTACCTGCAGCGAACGATTGGCGATAAGTTTGTTGCCCTTCGGCAGGGCCGGCAGCCCCTCATCCATACAGGACAGGTAAAAGGCAATCTTCGGCGCGTCAATGAACGGAATCTGGTTTCGGAAGACACACGCTTCGATCCATTTCGGAAGGATTTCAGCCACCCGATTTGACACTTCAAGGTCCCGCAGCTGTGCCTTCGGTCCAATGTACTGTACAATATTTCCGGCAGTGATGGTGACGAGGGTGTCATCTGGAATGACGAAGTGGTTGTGGCCCGTGTGAATGCTGTACTCGTCGGTACTCTTCCGGTTGGGATCCAGAGGTACTTCAGTCTGGGTGGTGCTACCGTCACGTGCCAGATCACGGCTTGGATTCGTTCTCGTAGGCGATTCTTTTGGTGAATCTCCAATGGGTTCCCCGTCAGCTGTGTCGGTCTTCTTTTCTTCAGAGTTCATCGCCTCCGCCTCGTTTGTATCGCCGTTAGGCTGTGCTTCGTCAGGCTTCTTTGCATTAGCTTCCTCTCTGTTGCCCTCGTTATCATTTCCCTCAGTGTCACCATTATGGGGTGCACTAGCAGACGCCTGTTTGGCTAACATTTGGGCACGAACATGGGCGTTGGCAGCATTGGAGGCTCGAGCCTGGGCATTCACCGCACGCTGCTTCTCGTCGGTCTCACTCATTGCCACCAAGGCATGGTCCTGACCAGTTGCCCGGGATCGCCGTGCAGCTGCGATCCGTATGCAAACTGCGCGCAGAGGCGCGTAGGTGTCCGATTCGTCCTGTGCCAAGCTCTGGACGTCCTCGGGGACCTCACGACCTGAGAGTGCCCCTTGTCGCACGGAGACAATTTTTGAAATCATCGCACGGAACGGTTCGAACAGCGCCTGTAGCACCAGAGCACCGATGTTCACTCTTTCGTCATCTCTGTGGCGCGTAAAGTCGAGGTCCGTGGCATACGCCTCGGCGTAGAAGGCTTGCAGCTCATCAATAATCACATTGATGACACCTGTCTTGATATCCAAAGAGCACCAGGTCGGGATGCTGAGTGGTTTGAACCGTTCCGACACCGCTGCCTCAAAGTCAACGTCCCCAAGATCTTCAAGCAAGCCTGCCGCACACAGATCCCACAGCTGGACATGCCCCGCGGCATTCTTTGAGATGACATGACGCCGGTCGTTAAGAATTTGCACCTGAGTGATACCACTTGACCCCTTAATTGCTCCCGTTGGCGTGTCACTGATATCGGTCTCTTCCGCGGGGATTGCGTACACCGGTAACGTACTTTCTGGGTTGGCGATGATCATCTTCGTCGCGTTCTCTACACAAGCAATGTTGAGGATGTGTGAACGGGCTTGAATGATTGGCCGATGTGTCTCTGCTGCCAGATCGCTCACAATCACACGTCCATCACGCGCACCGGAGTAGATGTTGGCAAATTTACTGCACGCACTCAGTGCCCAAATGCTATCGTCGTGGATGTCAAAGGAAGACACGCACCGCTGCTGCCCAAGATCCCATACCTTTAGGGACTGATCACTGCTTCCAGAGTAGCAGAAGCGACCACTGGGATCCAAGAGAATGGCACGTACCATATCGTTATGTCCCTTGAGCTTGGATATCTTCTGACCGCTGCGCAGGTCCCACATACGTAAACTATTCTCTATGCCACCGCTGATTGCCAACGTACCCTCCTTGTTTACCACGACACTGTATACACTCTCCTTGTGTCCATTCAGTCTCATCACTGGCTCCGTGCCCGTCGTTTCCCCGCCCATGGCAGCCACATCCCACACCAAAATGGTACGATCCAGGGAGGCTGACAGCACTGTATTCTTCTCCTGGGCAAACGCCAGCTTCTTAACATAGTCACTGTGGGTATCGAGAGTTGTGTGTAAGGCACCCGTAGAGCTCTGCCAAACCTTTACCGTGGAGTCATTACTACAGCTAAACATCAGATCATTGTTGGGCACCCAGACTACATCGTTAACCCAGTCAGTGTGTCCGGTGTAGACCTGCTGTGGCTTGCACCGTTCAGTATAGAAGGCATCCAAACCCCAACGACGTACTGTGGCATCTCTGCTAGCAGTGAAGATGGTGCTTTTGTCTTCGTGCAGCGCAAACGCATTTATGCCGAAATGGTGTCCTTCCTGTACACCGCTGCTGAGGGTGTACTTGATCTTAACCTTTCTGCTCATATCTCACTGTCAAGAATGGGATCTATCTACTATCTGTCTGCTCCATGATCCATTGAAGACTGATCTGTATCGCTGAGAAATCTAATCTACAGAGTGATATTCACTGCTCTCTAGTGTTCACAGGAATTTCAGCATTGCTCGATATTGTAGGCCTTGCTCAATTTTGAAATAGCTACCATCGCAATTGTCACGCCAGGACCAAAAAATACCGTGTCAGGAGCGTTACGAGTTCGTAAGTCTCCGCGCCTGTCCCCCCATCAATTAAGTATGCACTTGAGAGAGGCACAACAGAGGGACCCATATATTTAGTACCTCCAGCGCACTCGACCTACTTGGCGCAGCAGGGAAACCCCCAGCAAAGAAGGAGTGGCTTTCTCTCAGCGATACTACTCGTGTTGTTTTGCCGTGGCAAGTCCGTAGTGAATGTACCATTTAGCTTACATGAGCCATTTCCAGTTGAGTTTCGGTCCGCAGTCCAAATGCACAGATGACACTGCGCAAACCCACTTGGGCCGGGACCCGCCCTGTGAACAAAGGTCGGTACCAACGATTGCAATGTCACTCCACCAGCCTGTTTTGAACTCCAATATCGGACATACGGGTATATAATTGCTGGATGATCATAATTTCACTTTAAATTCTTACCTAAGAATAAGAGATTCAATGTGCTTGGAGGAAATTTCAAAGACAAGACCATGGTCAAAGTTGGGTTTGCGGGTGCCGTGGGCGCGTTCAGTGAAAATGCTGCCAAGCGCTTCTTTGATGAGTATTCCTTTGGAAACGAGATTCCAACGCAGTTTGTGGGCGTGGAATCTGTAATCTCATTGTTTGAGAAGGTTGCAAGTGGGGAACTTAGCTATGCTGTGCTCCCGATCGAGAACAGTATGTCCGGGAACTTCCGAAATGTGTACGATCTCTTCTTGGCAAAGGGTAATCGTATCGTTGGAGAGCTTGCATTGCATGATGAACTCTGCGTGTGCGGCCTACCTGGCCTTGAACTCCATGAGCGTACGGAAGCTTATAGCCACCCAGTAGTTTTTGACCAGTGCGAAGTAAACCTGAACAAGAAGTTTCCGCAGTTGCGGCTCCTTTCTCTCGCCGACACAGCGCTCGCCTGTCAATACGTCAAGGAGAATGCTAACGTTGCTCAGGTCGCTGTTGCATCTGCCAATGCTGCCAGGCAGTACGGCCTGGATATCTTGTGGCAGGCGTGTGAGGATGATCCCCGGTCATTCACGAAGTATGTCGTGATTGCTAAGGATCAGAAGCCTGTTAAGAGTCCCAGCAAGGCCAAGACCACCATTGCCCTCTGGTTGAAGAATTCTCCCGGTGCCTTGTTCCGCGCCTTCGCATCGTTCAGTATGCGAGAACTTAATATTAGTAAGGTGGAGAGTCGGCCGTCGACAAGAGCTGGCAGCGTCAGCAGCGCCACACACATCTGGGAGTACACTTACTATATGGACATTGAGTGCAACGTAGAGGACCCCAGAATGCAGAATGCATTGAGGTCCATAGAGGAGTTTAGTGAAAAGTATCAGATCCTTGGATGCTATGAGGCGCTGCGCCCCACCATCACACCTGCAAGCACCACTGGCATGTTTTCAATGTGAACGAGTGTGTACGCGGGGAGGGGACGGACATTACCTTCTTGGATTAGTGTGGGCACCGATTGCGACGAATGTGCGGTGATATTATCTCTCCCCCCAACCCCCCCCCCCCCAAGTCCCCTTTCAATAGAATCAACACCGACCCCCCAACGAAACAAGTAACCTGTTGTTGTCCTTTTACAGACCCTCTCGAAACGAGTACGAACCCGTATGTGACCCTTAAGCAGTTGAATCGAACCCAATACGCCTACCCACACTATATAGGGGACAGTCAGATTTTGTTTCGACGCAATTTTATGAATTTATCCTGGGACTTCCCACTCCCTCTATCTGCTCTTAGTGGTATTCTTCGGAAGAGGGGAGTCGCGAATATCGGCCGTCATGAGCATAGCAACGTGGAGGGCGAGTGCAAGATGTCTGTTGCGATGACTCTGTCAGTTCAGCATAAGTAACACAGCCCTTAAACTATTTCACTGAGCATGATCAACCATTTACAGCTCTATTGTACCTGATAATATCTAGCGACGCAAAATTTTCAAGAGCAGGGACAGAGACAACATGGCAGTGTCAATTCCAGCTCAGCAAGGACAAGAATCGGACCGCACGATAGTCGCGTCTGCCATCGCATTCTATGCATTCTGTTCGTCTACGTTGCTGGTTTTAAACAAACTAGCTGTTTTCCATGCGAAATCATCATCGTTCGTGATCATAACCCAGCTAGTTGCCAGCGCCGTTGTAGTGAAGATCCTGCAGAGAACAAACGGACTCAAGGTGGATGCACTTGAGGAGCAGAAGGTAAAGAGTTTTATACCCATTGCTTTGGTTTTTGCGGTTGCTCTGTACACCAATGTGAAAACATTAGAATATGCTAATGTTGAGACTGTCATCGTTTTCCGCAGTCTGACACCGCTGGCGGTAAGTGTGGGCGATTACTTCTTCTTGAACCGAGAGCTGCCTTCTTATCAGAGCTTTGGTGCAATGGCGGCCATTGTGATCGGTGCCTCCATCTATGTCATGACTGATGACGGCTTTGAAGTCACTGCCTACAGTTGGGCAGTATTGTACTTGGGGATCATCGTGTTCGAAATGCTCTATGTTAAGCACGTGATGAACACTGTGGAAATGACGACTTGGGGCCGGGTGTACTACAACAACCTATTGAGTATTCCTCCTGTTTTCCTCTTTGGCGTCGTTATGAACGAGTTTCAGAAGCTCGCAGAGGTTGAGTTTGATCAAATGACTATTATCGCTCTAGGTCTTGCCATGCTTGCCGGAGTTGGGATGAGCTATGCAGGATTCAACTTGAGAGCAATGGTTAGTGCCACGTCTTTCACTCTGGTTGGTGTGTTGTGCAAGCTGGCAACTATTCTCATCAATGTTACTATCTGGGACCAGCATGCCAACGGAACTGGGATCTTTGCTCTCATTGTCTGCGTCCTTGCTGGAACCCTATATCGCCAGGCCCCGCTCAGGAAGGAAGCACCTGAGAATCTGCCGGGATATGTCAGGTTGGACAATCTTACGAATGGCCAGCAGGAAGAAGAGTAGCTGTGAAAAAAGGCCAAATACATATGTATGTCAACTTGATCATTTCTTAAACTCCTTGGTTTACATGTGTTTTCCTCTGGGTCTTGCGATATGTGTCAGCTAGTCGACGTCTCCGTGACCCCCATCATTAGCCGAGAGGGCGGTCTTCTTTGGGTTTTTTTTGGCGGGAACCATTTCAATGGGTGGGTTTTGCTTCCTGAACCACAGAAACTCCACACTCAGCTGTGGCTTTTCCTGGCACACCTAACCGGGAGGAAGGAAAGGGGAAGGCTCCCAACTAGGTCCAAGAGTCTGGGACGCACAGTGGTACTTTGGTGACTATTATCGACACACTAACTTGTCTATTGACATTCGTTCACGCCGGGTAAGACTTTCAATCATAGTCTATACTTTTGCATTATGTAAGGACGAGTGGATACTGTGAACGCTAGTGATCCAGCAAAGATGGCCGCCAGGACCTTGAGTCCCTCCCCGGCAAACACATCTTTCAATCGCTCACGAGAGGCGCGCAATGAAAGCGATGTATTACGTGAGCAGGTCACTTTGCTTTCAGAGCGGGTGAGTCGACAAAATGAAGCAGATGCGACTCTCAAAAGAGAATATCATTCACAGAAAAAACAGTTCCGCGCCACTCAGGATCAGTATTTTGAGCAACTACGGGGCTTACAACGACGTAGTGCGGCATTGGAGTCTGCTCTCGAAGCCGAGAAGGCTGCAGTGGCCAAATTGGAGTATGAGAAACATGCAATTGAAACGACAATGACTCGAACAAGAGCCCAAGTGGAGAGCATTTTGGAAAGTGCGGCAGCCAAGGAAAACACGCTGGCCACACGCCTGAGCAAGCTGGAAAAGGCATTTCAGGAGGTTCAAGAAGATGCCAAACAGGCTATTGAGGAAGTCAGTACATCTAAGAATCAGGAAATGAAGGATTTGAAGGACGCAATGGAAAAAAGCATGGAATCTGCGATGGATGAGGCATATCAGAAGCTCAATGAGTGTTACGTATCAATCTCGGACATGACCAAGCAGATGGGTGATCTTGAGAAGGTGCTCGCTATGGAGCGGACGACGCATGTAGAGAGCAAGAAGAACGATACGGATAAGATTCGAAAATTGAACGCAGAATCGAAGACTCTGCGGAGCAAGAATGACGGACTTCTCGCAGAGAATGCAGTATTGAAGCGTGAGGCTGAGAAGGCCAAACATGCAGCCAATGATTGGAAACAGCGTCATCATTCCCTGCAGGAACGACACGAAGAGGTTGTGAAGCAGTCAGGCCTGTGGAAAAAGAAGTTTGAGACAATCGAAGTCGAGAAAACAGAGTCTGAGATGAAGATCTCTAAAGAAGTAAAGAGCCTCAAACTGACGAATGAGCAACTGAAGCCACTGCGAGCAGAGAACAACAAATTGAATGAGGAGCTGAAAAGCGTAAGGGAGACCGCTACGAAGAATACAGTTGAGCTTGCCAAAGCTCGGGAACATGTTCGCACGCTCAAGGATCAGTATGATCAGCAGCTAAAGTTAGCAGAGCAATACCGACAGCGATCGGAATCGGATCAGAAGCGGTATCAAGCCAAAGAGACAGAGTGTAGCAAGGCTCATGCTGCCAAGACAAGGATGGCACAGAAGCTGGAGCGGCAGACAGCAATCACTACCTCTGTGACGGAAGCTTTGCGCTCGACATTGACAACTGCATTGTCACAGGTACAGATGCCCGAAGTACTCAAAGAGAGCTTCGAGGACACCTACACGGATGGTGGTCCAACGCAACAGTCACCCTTACGCAAGTTGGGAGATACGAGTATGTCATCCCAATTCGGTGCGCTTGAGTACGAAAACGAACAGAGAGAGCAATTGAGATTGGTGAGGCGACTGGAGACGCTGTTTCGGAGTATTGCAGATTCCGTGACGGCTTTCCGCGGTGAAACACAGAAAGAACTGGAGCGGGCACATGGACTATTCACTGAGATCGTCAACGAACGGGACCGTGCTCTGGAGGCTCTAGAGCAATCGAATTTCCAGGTCCAGAAGTATCGTAATCAGCTTGATCTTGATGGTAACCTTAGCGCCAGTTTGCAGGAAGCTGAGAAGACCGTACGACACCTCAGCGATCGTGTCCACGAGTTGAATGACAAACACAGAGCTTCCCTTGTCGATGCAATCTGGCATCTGCCGCCGGAGCTGCAACCAACCACTATGTCCGGCGCAAGCTTTGATGAGTTGAATACAGCATTGCTGTTCGGAATTCGAGAACTCTCAGGTGAGCGTGCCCTGCGCTGCCAGCAGCTACAGCAGGCGACGAACTCTCTGGAACAGCAGGACATGAACCTGCGACTGCAAAGAAAGGACTTTGACGACTTACTGGCCGTGTGGCAGGAAGGCCAGGAGCTGATTGAGGATTTCAAAGCGGAAAATGCCCAGCTCCTCGATTCAATGGCTCTGAAAGAGAGCAAACTGCAGGAGCGGCTTCGGGAAGCCGCGGAGCTCGTGCAGGTCACTGAGCCGAAAGTGAAGGAATTAGAATCTACTCTGATAGACAGTAAGAGACAGGTGGCCCAGAAGGAAAGAGACCTGCATCGCATCACTCTGCTCCTGTCATTGGCGTACATGGATGAGAAGCGAAAGTCCCAGTCCTTGGTCTGGTTGAAAGATAACCTGTGTCTTGCCATGATGAACACTGTTACTGTCTCTCGCCGGGTCTTGGACCCAAATGGTAGCGGAAGATTGCGTGATCTCACCGGTGTGGTCCGCTTCCGCTGCGTGGGCCTGTTTGTGTGCGCCAGTGTCCGTATGTGTCGCTTAGCCAAGTTCTCCAGGCACCGGACGGGCCAGCTCCTAAATGAGGCCGATAGAACTTCATCCCTTACCAAGGTACTAGCAGCTATCGCAGATTCCAGAGGCAAGGAGCCCAAAACCGCCATTTCCACTATACTTGCGACGATCCTGCCAGAAATCTGGCGCACGGTGTATTTCTCACGCCATATGTGGACGTCCGCGCATGCTATCAAACGGAGCAGCGGCTTTTACAGTCTCTGTCAGCGCGTTGTTGCCACCTACAACAATCTCTACGATGACTACGAACGGACGATGCAACGGAAGGAACGCATGCACAGGGCCCTCGACACTGAACGCAAAGAGCAAGAAAAACTATTGAAGGACGTTAAGAACATGGGCAATGCGGTGGACAGGATCCTCATTAAGACCCATGGATCCAAGGGAGGCGATGGGCACGATAAACTCCTACATCGTACTGAACGGGGCGACGACGCTGGCCCAGACGCGAGGCATCAGCTCATGGAGCTGTCCCAGCGTCTGGATCTGTTGAGTGCGCAGGCGGAACAGGCTGCGGTGGAGAATCAGCGCCTTTCCGAAGGTCGCGGAGACTTGCAACAACGCTTGCTGCGTACCACAGAAGATCTTCGCATGGAACGTGCTCTCCAGAAATCCCTTCGTGAATCTTTGGTGACCATGCAAAAAAAATTTGAGGCTGCTCTGAGCAAACTCAGCAGTTTTGAGGAGGACATGGACTCGCGAAACATTGTTGCGAGTGACCTTGCCTTGGAGAATACCGCGCTGAAGAACAAGATCGAGGAACTCTACGTCTCTCAGGCCGAAGTTAAGGAGTTGCATGCCGTTAATGCGGAGCTCCTGCACGAATTGGAGTCTGCCACAAGTCGTAGGGCCACTCAGGCCTCTTTGGCCTCCGAGACACAGACGCCGCTGTCGATGCGATCCAACACTGGTCCTAATACGGATGCTGCGGACGCAGGCCCCGATGCCAGGAGTCTGTCGGGTAGCGTCTGCACTACCCCAACACTGATTCCAGTGCGCAAAGGCGCACAGTCATCACCGCGGAGTAGCCTGGGTGCACAGCTCAAGCGGAATTTAAATCACAACAGATGACAGATGAGCAAAAAACGCCAGCCATCTCGCCGTATCCAACGAAGCGATGACATAAACTACTTGGTACTTCCTTACTACGCTCGTCCCACATTCTCCGCCACTGCTGCTTCTACCTGCGCCATCGCCTCTCCCTTCCCACTGCTTTCCTGCACACTCACCTTCAGTATGACCGACCCCCCCTCCCCCGGTATTCCGACCGATGAGAAAATTGAATACAGGTCACCTGCAACGTCAGTGTGTCTCTGCCTAAGAAAATGGGAAAACAAAAAGGAGGGCGGCGCTGCGCTAGTCACAACACGAGCACGTACAATCAACGTACAGGGATATTTAAAGATTGTACCACGTCCAGCTCCATCTACGAGACACACAGTAAACAGTCATAGCTTGGGACAAAACAACATTTAAAAATGGTGAATGTACGCAGCATGCTCCACCCCGTGTTTGGGGACTTTGTCTACCTCACAGTGCGTCAAATGTTGGGACAGATCATCAATTTCGGAATAGTGGTAACAAGTGCGTTCATGCTATGGCGTGGTTTAATTCTTGCCACTAACTCTGAGTCGCCAATAGTAGTGGTCCTGTCCGGATCCATGGAACCGTCCTTTTATCGTGGAGATCTCCTTTTGATCACAAACTATGACTTTGAACCGCTGCGTGTCGGGGAGAGTGTTGTCTACAAACTGCCTGGTCGTGACATTCCCATTATTCATCGTATCATCAAACTTCACGAAGTGCCTGACGACCCTGGATCACCGCTGATTTTAACAAAAGGTGACAATAACGAGGTTCACGACCGTCGGGGAATATACTCAAGGGGCACTAAATGGCTGAAGCGTCAGGACATCGTGGGTCGAGCACGGGTATTCCTGCCCCAAGCTGGAATGGTTACGATTCTCATGAACGACTATCCTCAATTCAAATTTGTTCTGCTCGGAGTGTTGGGATTTTTTGTTCTAATCCATAGGGAGTAAATAGTACTAGACATAAAGGTAGAAAGGTTTAGTCCTTGTAAATTCTTTACCAGTTATTTCGTTTGGATGTTGGGTTCTGTAAGTCAGTCCGCTCCACTGGCCGCTGACACAGAGGCTGGGGTATCGTCCTTGTGGTGTTCGTGTTTCTGATGACGCTGCCGCAGGCGACTGTGCTGTTGGACACCCCGTTGATTGCCTCCGCGTCCCTTTGCATACTTCATAAGTCGCAAGACGCTAGCCGCTGACATACCATAGAGTCTCTGTGCAAACCCGATGGTAGCCGGACGATGCTTCTTGAGCAGCTCACGTTCTTCCTTGTCGAGGAATGTGAGATTTTCAAAGTCAATGTCCGTGGGCAGTCGTAGGCTCTCACTGCGAGCAAATTCGCGGATCTGCCCTTCCTGTCGGCGCAAGAGATCGCTATATCTGCCCTCGATTTCCAGGCGCTCTCCAACCAAAGCATAGTCCACAGCATCCAGACCCATCTCTGCTGGCGCAGAATCAATGATCTGCTGCAGGGAAATACTCTTAAAGCTCAGTAGTTTCCAGGCACTGATTGGGTCCGGATTGAGCAGCGATGGACCTCCCTCCGTAACACCAGTACAGCGTGACCAGGCTATAGGAGACAATTTAGCAGACTGCAACATATGACGGCCACGTTCCAGGGCGTCCACGATGTACAGTACTCGCCTATGTGCCTCATCGGAGACAAGGCCGGGGAATTGATGACCGCGGCGTGTAAGGCGGACATCTGCATTGTCCGCTCTGAGAGACAGTCGGTACTCCGCCCGCGATGTGAACATGCGGTACGGTTCCCGCCGGTCATCGCTATGCCGAAGGAGGTCATCAATGAGTACTCCAATGTAGCCGTCGCTGCGCTTAATCTCCAAGCGCAGCTCTGGGGGATAGTTTTGGCTCTGCAAAGCTGCATTGGCACCCGCGAACAGGCCTTGTGAAGCAGCCTCCTCATATCCTGTGGTGCCGTTGATCTGTCCAGCAAGGTAGAGACCGTTGATTCGCCTACTCTCTAGCGTCCTCTGGAGATCCCGGGGGTCGCAGTAGTCGTACTCAACACCGTATCCCGGGAATACAAGCTCTGCTTCCTCTAATCCTGCGATACTTTGCACCACCCGAAGCTGATCTTCCGGTGGCATCGTCATGCTGATGCCGTTGGGGTAGATAATGTTACTGTCCAGACCTTCCGGTTCCAACCAGACCTGATGCGATCGATTGGGGAATTTCAAGGCCTTAGATTCAATTGAAGGGCAGTATCGAGGACCATACACATCTTGCCTAATGACATGGATGTTGCGATCCATTGACTCGTGAATCAGTTGCTCAGTCTCCTTGTTTGTGCGAGTCATATGGCATTCGATCTGGTCCTCCCGTCGCCAGCGCGTCACCAACTGGTTGCTGTAAGAGAAAGGTGTCGGATTCTCATCTCCTGGCTGAACAGTAAGCGATGGATGGTCCCAATTCACACTCTCACGCTTGATGCGGGGGGGTGTGCCAGTCTTCAACCTGCCCATCGGGATTTTTAGCTCCTCCAGCGTCTGGCCTAGTCCCACGGCAGGCTTGTCGTCACGCCTGCCTGCAGGTGTCACAGTCATACCGACGTGAATTTCTCCTCGAAGAAAGGTACCGGTCGTTATTATTGTTGTCTTGCTCTCTATGGAACTTCTGACAGGCAAGTTCTGCGGGCCACGACTAGTTTCCACGACCACTCCGTGACACACCGGTTTGAGATACTCGGAATCAGCGTTGTGGTCCACCAAGAGGTCCTCAACGCTTGCCTCCAGAATCTCAAGGCCGTAATGACCTCTGTACTGATCATAGAGCATAGCCTGCATGCCCTGGCGATATAGATCACGGTCAATCTGTGCCCGAGGCCCCTGTACAGCTGGTCCTTTTGAAGCGTTCAGCGTGCGAAAATGGATACCTGCTTCATCGCAAAGTTTCCCACAAATTCCTCCCAGTGCGTCGATTTCTTTAATCAAATGGCCCTTACCAATACCACCAAAGGATGGATTACAACTCAGCTCTCCAATCTTCGAGAATTTGTGGGTAATGAGCAGTGTCTTGGCTCCCATTCTTGCACTCGCTGCCGCGGCCTCGCAGCCAGCATGTCCGCCCCCGACAACAACGACATCGTACGTATCGCGTGTCAGTCGTTCAGGTTCGTTCACGAACTGCGACAAATATTTTTGAAACAGTTGTGAAGGTACTACTCGGTTTCCAGTGCGGAGTCTCCCGATGGAGCTCCGTCCATATGAGAGCATTCAGAAGGCTTGTCGAAAAGTGTCTGTGCGACGTCTACGCTCACATGAGTTAACAATCTTGTATCTTTGCTACCCTACATGTCTTGTGCTAATTGCTCATATCAGTGAACTGTGTTCAAGGCACTGTCCCATCGATCTACCATGCCTCTCTCCTTGGAATAGCTATACACGAACAACGACAGCTTGACCCGTTCCTTGTGCTCCAGATGGGTGACCCGCACGGTGCTTAGGCAATTTCATTGTCGACTGAGCAAGGTCCGTATATAGAATTCAACCCCCACGACTGGAGCAGTGAGTCGCACTTTTTTACTTTGCTGTGTCCCTGAGACACCGCACCTTATGTTCTGTATCAGAAACCCCTACCCTGCCAGTCTTCCATAGCCAATATATGACATCAGGGCGAGATAAACAAATCCCATTGTTTTCAGCCCCTTTCCCCGCTCCGCGCGGTGGCCACGGGCCGATAGATTCACACCGTGGGCTCCAAACGGGAGGCTGTCTTCTACACAGCAGCAGAAGTTGAGAGGGCGAATGTGATGCGTGGTCCGCAAGGAAATACTTCCTGCTGGAATGAGTCCCATACCCCAGTGTCTTCCGTCGGCGTTTGTGACACTAAACTTGTTGCAATATTGCATTCCAATAAAAAGTGCCTTCCAGTCTTAGGATCTATCTTGCTATTAAAGCTTTTGTACGCATACAAAATTATCATGATTACTGTACAAATCTTACACGTACAGTTATCTCTGGGAAAATTCGTAGTAAAGCAAATAGAACAAGAATGGTGCGGCCGACCCCCCCTTCAGGAAGCCTTCATCTCTTGGGTTTTACCAAGGAGCGTGTGATCAACTGGGTACCTTCTTTAATGGCTTGGGGTGCTACAGTAGGTACCATTGGTTTCTTGGCACTTCAGCCCAACATTATCATGCAGCATATGCCGATTGTTGGATCTCGCATTAAGATGCTCGAAAAGGAGGCTGCTGAGGACAACCCTAACTAAATGAGGGGTCACATATAACTTATTTGAACGTAATTCAGCACGGATAATATAAGATTGACATGAATTAATACAAATGTAATACTGAGTTCTTAGTTGACGGCACATATGGGCAATAGGGCTTTGGGAAGGAATGGCAAACCAACGACATGACTCGGACTGTGTTTCTGAGAAGTACTATGCCCAATCGTGTCGATGTTGTTCTCTGTCAGGCTCGACAACGTCTTCTTGTCGCTCTTGTTGACACGGTCAGCGCCCCATCGATTCTTACAACTGCTGCCTTGGAACCCAATCCGCCGGTTTTTTGGTCGGCGTCCGTATATGTAAATATCCCTTGGTGAATGTTAGCCACCTAACTCTGAGTACTTTTTTCTATTGCCCGATGCGTGCTCCTCTTTGGGTTTGGGGTGGCGGCTGAGCCAAATTTCAGAAATGAAATGCTTCGCGGGGTAAATTGTGGGGCAGGAATTCATGGCCAATTTAGCGTGCGTAAACTCCGTGCTCCATCCCCTGTCCATCGCCACGCAGCAGCTGGGTGAGCGATGCCAAAATCAGACGCACAAAAGGATGTGCCACTGTGTAGGGTGTTCAGTTGGAATTCATGCAACAGCGATGATCTAGGATGTGAAGGTGCATATTAGTGAGCATCAGAGATATGCCCTGAGCTTCTTGCGCTAGATTTAGATAACCTGTTTCGCAATAACAATAGATATGACTTCCTCGTTGCCGTACATTGATCCAAAAGTCCACAGGCCGGCGGCATACCCGTTCTGGTCTGCAGTGAAAGAGATTGAGAGGTCAGGTCACGGAACCAATCTTTTCACAAAACGATGTCAATTTCAGGTGGAGGTGCAGCCCAGCAGTAGGAATTCGTCGTACACAGTCGATACCAATGAAATCTGGCTTTGGGGTCTGAGTGGAACTGTGAAGGTGCACATCATCGATGGGAGCAAGTCCCGAAGTGTGACATTGGAAGAAGGTTACTGTTATCTTGTGCCAGGCAATGTCCCTCGTATCCTTGACTCAACCGCTGGTGAGGTCATGTCTCTGCGCCAGAAGGTATCGGATTCAGAGTTGCACTGGGCTGTCTGCGGGAAGTGCTTGATGATTACAGAACTGAAAACAGAGGAAGACGTATCAACACATGGCAGTGGTACCAAAACTTGCCAGGGCTGTGAGGGTGCTCTGCTCCAAGGGCCAGCAACGCAAGGTCAGGAGATTCAGGATGGAGGTAAGTCACCCAAAGTGAACATGGAGACTCATCCGGACCCCTTCCACTTGCGGAACCACATTGACAGTATTAGAGATCAGTTGAAGCCGCCGGTTGGCAACAAGATGGTGTATGGTAAGGGATGCCAGCTGAAGGTAATGGTCGTGGGTGGACCAAACACTCGGACAGACTACCACATCGATGAGGGTGAAGAATGGTTCTTGCAGCTTCAAGGAAAGATGTGCCTGAAAGTCGTGGATGGTGGTGAGTTCCGGGATGTTATTATCGAGGAAGGCAACACTTTTCTTCTTCCAGGACTGGTGCCTCATAGCCCTCAGCGTTTCCCTCATACCATTGGCTTGGTGATTGAGAGGGAACGTGAGGAGTCAGAATTGGACGGCCTTCGTTGGTACTGTCCCAATTGCCGCGATATCATGTACGAAGAGAGGTTCCACTGCACTGATCTCGGCTCACAGCTTGCACCAGTCATAAAGCGCTACTATGGTACGGAAGAATTGCGAACGTGTAAGAACTGTGGGGCTGTAGAACCGGCCAAATGAGCCTAAGATAGAATTCGACACTATGCATCATAGTCTTTACAGGATACTAGTGGTCCTTTCTTTAATTGTTTGTATGTAAGCGAATTCAGCTGGTACGCATCACCATATGGCGTCCCTTGGCTATCCTTTCATTGCCTGCGGAAGAGGCTGTGGCATGGCATCTTCCAGTTTAGCCATCTCCCGGGTTGCATAAGCTGCAGCCTCTGCCCACTCCTTTGCCTCTTCTGCCATAATCTCGTCATGTTCTTCGATGACGTCTGCGTACTTTGAGTCTGTGATGCCAAAAAAGTCTGCAATGGACTCTCCTACGTAGTCTATGCTCTTCAGGATGCGGTACCCCAGCCATTCAACATTGCCCCACCAACCCTCCGTGTACGTTTCCACTTCCATGTCTTCGGCTTCATCATCAGCCAAGCGGCGAAGATCCGTAGCTTCCTCAAACATTTCCTTACTCACACGAGGCTCATGCTCTTCCTCACATTCTTGGTCGACATTACCATCGTATGCAGCCTCAACTGCACCGAGATTTCCACCGTTGACAATGTCAGCCATTTTTGTCTCTTTTCATCCGTAAGGTGGCTTTGTCCCGTTTCTCGGGATCTGATTCCTATGGTGTTTGATACAGAAGTTGCTCAAATACCAGTCAAGAATCCTCTTTAATTGGCCTGGCTTCATCACTTACGAGAATGACCGCTCGAAATGGCTGCGACACATCGGACGTACTTTTCAAGGGTGCAAAGCCACCTAATCCCTGGTAGACTCGGCCTCTACTTTACGGCGGGCGAACCTGCATACTCACCCAGAAGTCTGGCTCAGTCCTTTCGAGGCCCGTCAGTCAAGGTGAACGAATTACATCGCAAAACACACCGAGGGAGAAAGGAGTTTGCCTCTAATTTTCGACTCCTCACGAACTAAGCAATTTCAGCACCGCGTAACCAGGGGGAACCGTACGAGCGAAATCCCCTGAAGCCCCGTCGGAAGAGTAAACGGTGGGAATTGCGTTGCCGCACAGAGCGAGCCGACCACGGGAAGGGGTCTTCTAAAGAAAACTCAGACGGGCATATGAAATTAGGGATCTCCGCAAGCAAATAGGTAGTGAGTGTCAGACAGGTACAGTATGAGTGGGGTGTGTTCCTCTCCCTGGGTATGTGTTAAACTATTGCTATACAGTGCAATTCAAATTACAACTAACGGCCTCTGGAAAACGCAGAGAGCTAAAATACTACTATCCTCTGCGTCGAAATATTGCTCCAAATCACATTTAATCAACCGGAATAAGGAGGGAGGGAGAAA